>JACJUY010002186.1:87810-101223 GCA_014220935.1 Platorchestia sp. MABIK
CATCTTAATTATTGGACAAGTTTGCTAATGATCATATTTTAATAAGAACTGAGTTTTAGCGTTTGCCTAGCAGTGAACCAGAGAAATTAGAACTGAGACAAGCTATTTTCTGAACGAATATAAATATGTTCATATAAAAACTCAAAATGTCTGTTTAGTCTATTAATATAAAAATATGCTGGAATTGTAAAGATTGTGCTTGTTCTCTATTGTTAATCAGCGAAATTTTGAACTAAATCATTTCCGGGATAGAATTGTTTCGCCAACTTCTGAAATCGTCGGGTTAAAAATGTAATTTTCAATTTCAACTTCTTCATTTTCTTTGCTTGCAATTTTAAAATAATGCTGCCCTCTAAATGAAGCAACTGCCAGTCAAGTCATGTTCTTTTAATTAAAAAAATAAAGCATCACTGCACATTTCGATCTTCAAATCCACTCGACGATAAAGTTTTAAATCTAGAATATTCTCTCAACAATAAGGGAATAATGTTTTTCTTCGCTTTTCAAACAAACTGTCAAAATCGTGCCAACGTTAACAATTTCGTTGGACGTTAACTTCTAAATAATGCAAAGTGAGATAATCCAAACTTTACGAGTCTGGTCATCACTCACCAAACTTTACCACCTTTGCCGACATTCGCCAACAGTTCAATAGCGCCGCCTCCAAATCAATGAGACACAAAATCTTGTTTGGTAACACCGAGCACCTGCGTATTAGACCTCCGATTTCCTCACATCAAAGTGGCAGCGAGACATGGTGAGTGACATTTTTTTTTTAATTTTTCGCACTTTCTTGAATATTCACAGTAATTTCCATGCACCGAATATGTAGAAAAAATTCAATCAGATCTCAGAAGTAGCCACGTAGAGACAGCAGACAAGTAGAAGCAAAATTATTCCACTGGTCCATTATCAGGAACATAACAGCATGAACAACTTCTTATAGCCGCTAAAAATTTTATCCCTAGTTTGCACTTTGCTGTAACCTGAATCTTCAAAGTATTTGCTTGAAGGTTGTATTCTAACCTACTGCCATTGAGGGATATTTCACTAAACAGCTAATGATTGAGAAATACAATTCAGTTCAATGCTGAGCAAGAAATTGAGAAGTCTCCCTGATATTCATTTTACAGGCATCCGCCACCAGGTGCATGCCTTAACAACTGAAAGAGCAATGGATATTCTATGACAAACGCACATACTATCTTTTCTAAAAAATACCGATTGAAGGAAATTGTGAAAACGATTAGCTTCACGGCAAATTAATTATCCACCTTTAGGTCTCCAATACAAACTCCAAAGCATTTTTGAATTGATGTGTCACCAAATTTTGGCAAACTAGTGGAAAGTAAATTATTAATAAGCCCAAAGGACATGGAACAGATAACTTCATAATTGAGTGACAAAACAAGAACTCACTTTTGTAACTCACTTTAATGTTTGCTTCTAATGTTAATAATTGCTGCTAATGTTACGATTCAAAACCTTCCCTCCACGTACACATCGTAGGCCTCCCAGGACAGTATAGTACAGAATGATAGTTATTTTAAGTATCTGTTTCGATTCTATTGTTTTCTATTTATTTATACACAATCATTTTTATTTTTTATACACAATTTTCTCGAATTCTTTGCTAATAATTGGTATGCCGAATGATGAGCTCGAAAACAATATAATATTCACTATAACAAAAAAAGTTGTTATGATATTTCCTACTTACGCTGATAGTACTGACGCAAATGAGTTCACCGGAGTCAAAGACATGTAAAGGATTGTTGTAAAATGCTAGCCGTAACATTTTCAACATAGCTGGAACATCACAAAAAGTTAACTTCTCAAAATAGTGCTGTCATAATGTACTCACAATCGCAAGAAAGGAAAAGTTGTCGCAAAAACTAGAAAGAGCATTTTAAGAAATTAAAACACTGATGTTCTACAAAGTTATGAGATTCGTCGAATCAGCGGCATTTAAAATGTTTTAATAAGAAAGAAAAAGAGATGCTAAAATACCTTCACATTAACATCCTTTCTTTCTTTGCAGTTATTAATTTGATTTTGAAAATGCAAATAAATATAAGTAACAAAGAAAATAAATTTCTGTGACACATGGTTAAAAACACTCTCGTTAGGGCGCACGTATATTGTAGTGTGAGACTAGTATAGGAACTAGTGATTGGAGGGATTAATTTTATGAGTGAAATAGGCAGATTTAAATTATTTTGCATCTACGACTATGAGATCGACATTCAGGACAGTTTTCTTTTTTCGTTTAATGTATCAACTAGTACGCCAAAATAATGAGCTCGAAGGGAAATAAAATGTTTTATCATATGACAAATTTACAATATTTACTAACTACTCTGAAAACACTGACACAAAAGAGTCCACCGGAGCTAGTGACATGAGGATTGTTTTACAATGGTAACCATAACATTTGCAGCATAGCTGGAACATTACTAAAAGTTAACTACCGAAAATAGATTTATCATGATAAAAATGCCAATAAATTACGTCGCATTTTCAAAAGTTTTAATATGAGCGAAAAAGGCTTTCAGACATCTTAAAATTTGGCCTTTGACTTGATATATACACTTGGGGATCGTAACACTCATGCATGTTAATTGTTGAAACAAATGGTTGGGAGAAAAGCACGTTAAAATGGGGTTCCTTCATTGCGTTGATCTGATTTTGACATCGCATTTTATTACAATTGATCAAGAAAATATTATCCATGTGATGCATTGTTCAAACACTCTCGTTAGTGCACCCCCATGTTGAAATTTGAACTTACGAACATAGGAACTAGTGAAATGAGGGATTAAGGTTAAAAGTAAAACGGGTAGATCCAAATTATTATGCGTCTTAGACTGTGAGGTTGACATTAGAGGCAATTTTACATTGTTTCGTTTCAACTAGTGAGCTAAATAACCAGCTCTAATAGAATGAAATATCGTACAATAAGACAAAAATTAAATTCCGTATGCCAATTGCATTGGCACAAAAGAGTTCACCGGATTCCAATGCATGAGAAGGATCGTTGTACAATGTTAACATAAACATTCGCAACATTGCTGGGACAAAACGAGAAAGTCGAAACAACCTAAAATAGTGTGGTCAAAATTTACTCAAAAAGTGTAAGAAACGACACATTGTCATGCAAGATTAACGAGAGCATTTAAGGACAGGAATATGTTCTATATACACACACACACATACATATATATATACACACACATATATATACATATACTGTATACATACCAGCGTCATTTGTGCATACAAACATGTCCTGAATACTCGGATACAAGCAATCACATTGCATATGCATATTACAAAGATGTCTTGATCATGGTCTAATGTAATTATTGATATGATAATTTGCCATAAAAATTCCTGGCTATTTTTCCAGAACGTACTGCAGTTCACACTTATTGTTATGACGGAAGATAAGTTATTTTAGGATTGAATTCTCTTATTGTTTGAGGGGTTTTGATGCTCTGGGGAAGTTTGTTCCATAGTAAAGTGCCTGATACCTACAGAGCATTCTCCCCAATTTTAGATGAACGGAATTTCATTAGGATCTCGGCTTTAGGTTGGTGACGGTAGGGGGATGGAATTTCGCCATTTCATAATAATGAATCAGAAAGTGTCAAATTGCTCCTAGATGGCAGCAACTACAAGTGGCTCAGTCGTTGTTACAGGGCAACATCAAAAATCTATAACATTTCAGCTATGATTCTTTCCCAACCCGTTAGTCCCATTTTTTGGATCGGAAAGCACCGCGGGATGATGTTTTTTCTATTTTGATAGCTTTTTATTTTCAAATTTCTCAACGTGAATCAAAATTCAAATGAATGTTTATTTTTCCAAATGCTTAGGTGATGATGTTCCATAAAGTCCTGTTTTTTATCACGTAATTTTTTTCCAGTGGATAGAATATTGCTATTCTACTGCACTTTACATTAATGCAATTGTTAGATGAAAAGTTTTCTCTCAACGTTTCAAATGGTGTGTTTAAACTGGCAGTACAAAATCATGAACAATTGCAACCCAATTAAAATCATCTAACATTCAGTCTCGCCAATCAGGCAGAATATTTCCTTTGCTAAAGGAAGGAAACTTAATGTTCAATACAAATACAAATGAATTATTCCAGATGATATGAATAACCGTTCAATATGGCGCTTTTTTGGGTGTGCATTAATTGCGACCGAGCAGCACTTCCGTTCAATACCTGTGGAGGTAAGGATCTTCAGTAACTCGAAAAGTAAGCATCTAAGAACCTAATAAAAATATTTTCTTCTCAAATTTCCCTGTTATCATTTTGCGAATTACTGTTATGCATTTACTAACTTCATTGAAATGATGGTGTCTTCATTTCACTTTCAACTAGTCTCTCGAAAAGAAAAAGAAGATTTCCGATTCACCTGCTTCGCATGATTGAAAATTTTCTTGTTTTTAAATCCGGTTCATTGCTTTGTGAAACATGTTGGTTCCTTTACCGTATTTGCTAAATTTAACGTACGTTTCGGAAGTTTAAATTTTGTCTTCGATCAAAAGTTGTGACGTCACAAGTACAAAATTTAGGATTCATTTTTAATCTTTTTAAATTTCACAGTTGAAATATTAAAAATCTTAGACCTTCAACGTATTGCCAGGGTCTTTCCGCATGCAATGATACCCATATTTTCAGATAGATTTCAGATAGACTTCATGCCTAAAGCGCAAACGATAAAAAAATTGTACAAACAATTAAAGATTGCATTGTTTGACAGTTTTTTTTACCGCATAGGTTTTCGAAGAATCATTAGGCTAATTGCAGTTCAGAAGGAAAATAAATGGAATGGGCACAGTGGGTATACATTTATTCGGTGAGCATAATCCTACTACAAACATATATTGAGAGTGATAATATAATAACGAACTTTTCACTGAAATTTTTGAAAACTGAGCAGTGAATTACTGTTCAGATTTCAAGACTTGAATAGGAAAGTGATGCAGGAGCACAATTGCACGAACATTGAACCTTGCCAACAAACTTTCATCAACATGGAATCAATCTAGGGCTGTCCGTGAATTTTTGTGATTTGGTTGAATTAGTGACAAAGTACAGACTACTTGTTAGCAATTAAGTACGAAACCATTGAAACAGATTGCTCCTGTTAAAAAGACTGGTTATTTTTGATTAGAAACTCAGTGATCACGAATTGCTACAAAATTGGGAAGCGCGTCACGCCTCAGTTCATAATTCTGTCCATAGAATCTCCTCAATGTTTCCCCCACCTTTCCCCCTCTCTGTTCCCCGTCGCTGACCACTGAAAGGGCCTTTGTGTTTAAGGTATCATTCAAACATCCTTACCTACAGTCTTGCAGCTCGCAGATTGTGATTTCAATACTGCATCTTTAAAAGATAAACTGGGAACAGGAATTAAAACTTTGTGTTCAGAAATTTCAGAAAGATGTGTGCTGGTACTGAACATTCTTTGATATCATCAAAGTAAGATGTTATCTGCGGGTGAATGAACCGTCCTCGTCCAAATTCAATAGAATTTTTTTCATGCTATACGTACTTTTATTATGGGAGTCTATGAGTTGCATTTTGCCTGAACGGTGATGGTGATGGTGGAAACGGTGATGAATAATCACACAATAAAAATTTTTAAGCAAGCATAGAAGACAAAACATTCCTGAAATTCAAAAAAATCTACCAAATTAAGGTAATAAACATTTTCGTCATCTCGAGTCTTAAGATATTGTTACACTATTCAGCTACTGTTAGTAATTATTGTATGGACTCTGCACACATCTGAACATGTGGATGTCAAATCATGTGAAGCCTACAATTTACGAAGTGACTCACGCGAAAGCCCGTGCTTTTAGGTTAAAATAAATGTTGACTATTGCTCCCTTGACTGTGCAAATATCCTAATATCCTTAATAAAACTTGTTATACTGATTTATCACGGCCCAAATATTCACTCAAGTATCAGTACTTGCCATAAGTTTTGCACCTGTGTAGCAAGGCTCGAGAAAAATTAAACATATATTTTGAATTTTTTATTTTTTTGCGATATATTTATGGGCATCACCTTGGTCCATGTCTTATGGTAGTTTGCCTACTAGAAAGTTTTTCAACACATTTGGGTATCTTTGTAATTTTCCAGTATCCTTCCTCGAATCAAGGAAAAACATTTCAAAATCTGTGGTGGCACAACCCTTTGGTAAAACCCTTGAAAGGACTCTCAACTCGGGCGTGAGTTCTGAGTCATTAAACCAAATCAAATTCAAAGAATGTTCATATTAGTTGATGTTTCTGGAGCACAGTACAGGGTATGAGAACGACGGTTTTTCGGCTACGGCCTTAACATTACCGGACTCCCGGAACAAAGTTGCTGGGCCTGGTGCTACAGCATCAGAAACCTAATGGAAAATTGCGTCGAAAAGGCTGGTTCCGTCCGGCCACCGACACTCTTGTACTCGTACATTCTGCCCACCTTTGCAGTTGCGAGCAGATATCCAGGATTCTAACTACGATCCGTGCCTCCATGACCCGTGTGCCTCCTCCATTCTCTGCTCGGGACAAAAAAAAACTTTCAATATTAGAAATTGAAAGTGTCAATTCCTTCGCAAACATTCCTCTGAATTAAAATGAACTTGAGCAACTTTTAAAATGGTTTTCCACAGTCAAAGCATCCATGATAAGCAAAAAACAAATCATGTTTCTAAGTGCCGTGGAGGGGAGAAATGTACAATTGCAACTGGGATACTCTCTTTGGATTAGGAAATTCCAATTCTTCTACTTCTTTGTGTGAATATAATAATTCATCGCTCCGATTGCCCAGTCTAACAATTTCCTTCATCAATCTCATAAAAATGAAGAACTCGAACACAAGCATGCATGAACTCAGAACATTGGAAATATAATTACCCTGAGTTAGCCTCATAGCTTCATCTTTCGCCTGCTGGGTTTTGATGATCAGGAGCACTCCACTCTGCTCAGCACACAGCGCCCTCAGGCTCGCCAAAGTGCCGTCAGAAGTCTTGGCAGTCAAGAATATGTCCACGGGTGTCTCCGAAAAATCTGAACAAAATAATGAAACACACATACAAATCGCATTTTTAATGATGCATTTTTAACATTTCGAACGACGATCCCCCAGTGACGAATTGAAAACCTGTTTGCTACTACGAATTCGCATTCTAGTCTGGACAATGTATCGTGAACATCTGACTAGCATCCCCATTCTTCCGCTTGATCTCAGGGCCAAATTATTTTCTATCAATCACTGTCATAGTAAATTCAATAAGTCAAAGTCATTTCTGTGGAGAAAAAAAAACCTTTTCTTATTCAAGAAGCTAACAAAACGGCTTTATTTAAAAAAATGGATGACGTCACCATGGTGACATGTCGTCAGGCCAATAGTGGTGTCAGAATTGGAGCCAGCGGTGTTGCCAGATGCGATCTAAGTATTGCTATTGGTTCGTTGCCATGACGCCAGCATTGCGACTCGACCGAGAAAAAAAGACTGGTTTGAAGCAACCCCGTTTCTTCTAGTGATCACTACTTTCCCAGTCTGTGAACCCATTCAAAGCCATAATAATAAATCATATCTTTTAATTACGTTGCAAATTACATGGTTTCAACAAAGCTGTTTGAGAAAGATTAGTACACATTTTTGGTAAATGAAAAATTTTTTACTTCTAGTGTTTTTATTTATATTTTAATTCATGTATTTGCTTGGTGTCCGCTTCAATGAAACAGTTTCTTTGATTTGAAGGATGCTCAATGAACGTATCTGTGATTCAAATTTCACCAGAACACAAGCACGAGAACATTTTGATCACAGCTGATATCAGGAAGGTTATTTTGGTTTGGGATCAACATCTCGAGGATTTACATAGGAGAAAATCGAATCCCGTCATTTCTGACGGGCCGTGCTCAACTGGATATAGTCTTTACTCCAAAAATGTTTCACGCTGACAATCACAACATCTGATTTCCACTCACGGTCCTTGAAGAAGGCCACGCTGTCGGGCAGAGGCCGCGTGGTGACGGTGTCTGGGCCGCCGTCGGTCATGGAGCAAATATCGGCCACGGCGTCGTAGGAGGCCGCCGTGCAGCCGGAGTCCAACCAGCACTCCGTCTTGCACTCGCCTGAGTAAGATAAAGATTAGTGAATTTCATCTATTCTATGAATAGATCATTACCATGTAGAATTCACTTACTTGACATATTCTGCCATTGTTTCTCTCGCATGCATTAGGAATAATTGAACAAATTATTCTTGCATTCATATCTTCGACTCAAATAACGCAAGTCCAACCAGCACATCGTCTTGCAGTCACCTGGACAAGAAATAACTTAGATTAGTTCCTGTCGTGTGTGATGAAAATGGGTCATTAAATTACTATCGATTCAACGGACAGATTTCAAAAATGTTTCTTTTCTATACTCTGGTTTAACTCAAAACGGAGAATGCTATTTGTTGATGCAAATGTCACAAGACGTTAGGCCTCTCGTTAATTTGAATTAACTTTGCAATCTCGGAAGTGAGGAATGGCCGTTCTCAATAAGAATATGATTAATGAATTCGATGAATAAGTATTCAATGCACAGAATTTGCTATAATACACCACAATAAACGTGCAAAATCGAACTGTAACGGTACTCAGCAAGTTTAAAGACAACAAACTTAGATCTCCGGTAATTTTCTTGCGGTTATTTTCGGTTTCCTCCATTCAATGCTTGTTTCCTACTGAGACAGAAATACATACAATGCCAAACATATGCCATTTGCAGTAAAATATTAGAACCACTGGAACAATATTGATTGACATCAAACAATTAATCTTAATAGTTCACACAAGCAATTGTTTTGTTAAAAAATTTATTTTGATTTAAAAGTTTGTTGCTCATTTTCAAAATTAAATGTGTAATATGTTCAGTTATGTTGTATTTGGATTAACTAAAGTCGTGTTCAGGCTTCCGTAGCTTCGAAGAAAGGGCAGGAGGGGCTTGGACTGACTCGACTCGAGAGATCCCTTTGAGATACATTAGAGTTTGCGACGTATTCGCGTCACCATTAGAGCCTTCTAAGGCTACCAATGTTCGTGAATCGTGAGGCGCTACGCAGTTGAGCGTTGTCTCTGACGTTGAATGTGGTGCTTAGGTCGGATCAAGCTTGCGCGGAACCTGGCAGGAGGCAAATCGAGGCATCCCCGGCGTAAATTCTCCGTTCTCTCCATTTCTTCCCCGTCAGCTCGTTTTGTTCTTCATCTTATTATCAATTAGTGTGTGTCAGCGTGTGCGTGATTAAGATATTTCAATCATAGTGGCCTTTTATGGCTGCTCATCCTTAAGCGCTCTAGAATCTCAAATAATTAAACCAGACTGCTAGTCTGAAACTTGAATTAGAAGGGACCATCTAACTGACAAATCGACACACTCTGATGTGGTTGCCTTCAACTTGAAACTTAAACTAATCTTAAACCTTAAACCTATATATCTTTTCCGTAACTTTAAACCTAAAACTTAACTTGAACTTACTCTGGAGCACTTTTCTAACTATTTTTCTCTAAAAACTTCAAGTTTCATCTTTGTGCTAAGAGTCTCTTCACTGAGTTGCATCATAAGCTCAGGTGTATATTGCTAATATAATTATACTCTATTGTTCCAATACAAAACGACATAAATGAATAGGCATTACTAATTTTGGGGGTGTCTTTCTATTTCTAACAGTGGATGTGATTTTTTTCCCAGTATCCTCGAACCGTCTTGCCGCCGTTCCAACTGTTTCTAACTTGCGGTGCTGCTGCAACGGTTGGGCTTGGCGACGGTTTTTAACTTGTTAATTTTCCCTAACTTGAATCTCGCTTAATTATTAAATCTGGTTATATTCATTCACATGCGGTCCTCGTGTGTTGACAGTGTTCTTTAAATACTACTTTTATTTTTCAGCTGACGTTGGGAGATTGGACGTGTTGTGAACCAGAATTCCGGAGTGACTGTTTTTTTTGTTAACCATACAGCCGGACGCTGTCCGCTGCCGACTTGCCTGCCGAGGTTCCTTACCTCGATCTCGCAATAGTGTGAATGCAACGCTTTTATGCTTTTAAAAGTTTTTTAAACGAATAAATTTTCTCCTTAATGGAAAACTCTCAAACATTTACTAAATAAACGGTCGCCGTTGCGACATCCTTAAACTAGTTGTAAGATCGCCGTTCCGATACTTTCATACATGTAAACTTTATCAGTCCGGTACAAGCTCGTTTGACGCCGTCAATGAGTTTTAACTTTTCTGCCTGTGCCTTTCATCTCTCAGAACTAAAGTTGGTCGTACTTCTGTAGAACAGATTGGTTTAAGTAGTTGCTACCCGTGTTGCAAAAAGTTGTAAAATTTTAAATTGTAAAGGAGAACAAATGAACGAACAAAAATAAACGCTTGTGTATTCCTTCTCCTTCAATGATTGTGTGAGGACTTCTAAAAATTTCCCACAGTTACTAGAAATTGTATACTAACAGTAACCTTCGGCCAGCCACTACTCGCTTCGCTCTATTCGTTGAGCAATTACATTTTTAGCGCACACACTCTCGGCACAAACCACCGACACAAACGAACACACTCGGCACAAATGATACATGATTCCCACAACAAATATGGACACAAAAGGACATTACACATAAAAAATTACACAACAATATTATTAGAACGATATTAGTTCCACAAATAACTGTATAATTTTAAATCCTCCAGAAAAAAATAAAAAAACCGAGGTTGTTAAACAATTGTGCCACATCAGTTACGACGACAAACTCACGCTCATTCTCGACGTCTGCCACCAGGCTGATGGGGCTGTGGATCGCCACGTTTGCAATCACCGTGCGGTACTCAGCTGCTGATGGAGCAGTGGTAAACAGCTGCAGCAGCAGCAGTTTAGGTAGGAAGCTGCTGTTTAATACGTCCATGAATGTTTGTATCCGATAAAAATTTTCACATTTTTCAGTTTTCCTGCACGAAATAGGAATTAAAATGAAGTTATTTGGGATTTTCTGGCGTCAGTCACAAAATCGAGTTTGCTTCAAATCTGTGGTGAACCTGTTCAGTGCCTGCTAATATTCTGTGAATACTGAAGGAAAGGAATATAAATGGTGCTTCAGTTGGAATTTTCCAATTCACAATGAAAATAGCACATTAGGTATTTACGGTAGAAGTGTTTTTGTGCTTTTAATTCATTTCACTTGCATTCAGTTTTTGTTCTTGCCTGGTTAGCAACTTTTTTCGTATGGGGAGTTTGTAGAAAATTTCTAACGAGAAAATATCACGTTAGGGATGTCGAAACCTTTCATAACTTCTATTTTGAGTTTTACACAACAAATATAAAACACATTTCAGGGTGTCAAATGGAATGTACTTCTTGTGAAGCTTTGGCGGGAAAAAATTCCCAGAATGTTGTAAATATGTCACCTTACTGATTCTTGATATCCACATCCAAAATTATCATCATCGCATGCAATATAATCTGACAGATTCGATTTGGAATTTTCCAATCCACGAACTGTTAAAATGAGATCTTTAGCAATATGATCCTTTCAATAGTTAAGCCTATGAAATAATGTGAACATTCGTCAGCCATGTAGTCGATGATGCAACAATGTTGTACTTCTTAAAAAAAGGACGATTTTTTGTAAATAATTATTAATAAAATTACGTGGTTTTCATGTTAAAGTATATCGAACATAAGAGGTGGGACAACCTGTCCATAGCAGGGCATAATTTAGTGTCTGTATTTAAACAGCTAGAACTCAGTAGAACGATTCCACTCATGTGTTTTAGTTCAAAACTTTTACCGTCAACGATTGTAAATGATGGCTTCATTTTGTACCTGCGTGAGAGGTATCAGAATATAAAATAATATATAGTTTCTATGTTTTTCATGCATCCCGCGGAGTTAACATCCCTAAATCATCACACATTGTGCACAATGGTAAAATAACCATCATGGCATGTGGCCGTTGTTCTAGTGAAAATATTTTAATTATATTAGGGCATGGTGCTACTACTTACGGAAAAGCTTAGGAGAAACTGTCCCGTTCCTAACAAAAATGAACCGAAGTCCTCATTAAACTGGCTGACAACTGCAAAGTATGATAATATCCTGCTATCTTGCGACATTTTTTATGTTTAATATTGCTCAAACCAATTAAGAAACCAAGAAAATATATGTTTAACATAAATGATGCCGGCAAGACCCGCCCTCGCCAGGGACCGTAGCGACCTCACTGACCGAGTCCACTCTGCAGTGATCAACCGCCTTATTTATGTTATCATTGTTCGGACAAACTCAGTAATGTACGCACAATTTCTTCTGATGATCAACTAAATTTTCGTCACTCATTGTCCAAAGGTTATGAATATTGAGAACGCGTGCAAAGCAGAGTTTCGAATCATATTTGATAGTCTGGGTGTTTTCAGAAAAATGTTCGTTCGTCTTGAAAGTTGTTATTCTCGCGACAGATAGATATTGAGCAGTCACATTTGATGTGCATGAATGGAAATGATTTTCTTAATTCTGAACCGTAAAGATGTTTTAATGTTGGTGGATATTGAGAATTTTCTTTCTTCCCAAAACAGCTCTTTTTGCTTCTGGCGACTTCTCAGAGAACTGATAGACTTTTAACATAACTCAACTATCTTCTGCATTAACGTCAATGTGTGTAAATAATCATTCAGGTGAATTGCTTTGCTTATATGAAAGAAAGATTAAGTAATGGAAAGAATGATGGGTCCCATTCTTGCATGAGTGTGAATTGACAAGTTAAAGTTCATATTTAAATATGGTTGTACCGGTCACCTGAAACCGTTAGGAAAATTAGAATAAGGTATAATTTTTTCACTAGATTTTTCTTTTAAATATGAAAAATGCGAACCACTTACGACACGCAATGCGTCTAAAATTTATAATTGGGCAGTCCGACTGTCCTTCTTCAGGGGAACAGAATGACATTCACGCTCATTCCGATGTTCAAATATCTTCAACACTTTTCAAATCTCAAAACTAATCGCAATATAACACTTACAATTTCACGTAAATGTAATATCTAAGTTGCCTATTAAAACTGGTAATATCTATACTATAAAAAATTCCTTTCGGCACCAGTTCTTATCACATGAGAAATTCTAAAATGTGCGAATAGCTTTCACCACCAAATATCGCTAGCCTTGCTGACATTTGCCAACTGTTCAATAATGCCATCGCCAAATCAATGAGATCCGAAATCTGTCCTGGCGACTCCACGTTTCTGCACATCATGCACCTAATTCTCTCAAATTCTTTTTTTCTTGTGGTGTCCTATTGAAGGAAAAATGAAGAATTTTCTTATTCGATGAGTGACTGGGAAGGTGTTCGTGAAAG
>JACJUY010002187.1:22858-67306 GCA_014220935.1 Platorchestia sp. MABIK
TTTTTTTTTCTTCTTTCTGCGTTGGGGATAACCGTCATTGCGTCCTGGTGTTAGTTATAAGGCATTTGAAAAACAAATGTACAAGATGATTTGTATGAGGCTGACTGTAATGCGACACCCTGCACCCAGATGAACTGGGAGAAGTTCGTCAACAAGGTGTTCACGAAGATCGGCAAGAAGGTGACAGGCGACACGCAGGTCGTGGTCTACGCCAAGGACTTCCTCAACTCCGTCAGCAACATGGTCACCGAGCTCCGGGGCACCGAGGACGGCCGGAGGTACGGGGGTGGTGGTGGTAGGTGACGCCCTTCATGAGTAAGGGGCAGGTGCTACCACGGCAGGAGGCACGGGGGCTGGGTGGTGGTAAGTGCCCCTTTGTGGGTGATGGTAGGTGCCCTTTGTGAGTGGGAATATGCCCTTTGTGGGGGGTGGTTGGTGCTACCACGGCAGGAGGTACTGTGGCTGGGTGGTGGTAAGTGCCCCTTTGTGGGTGGTGACTACGTCGTCACTGTGGCTGGGTCGGTTATACACTCTATTGTAGGCCTTGAGTTCATTGAATGTGATCAGTTTAGTAAAAAAAATGTGTAAGAAGGAGAAAGCACCTCTATGAAATATAAAACGGAAAAAATAGTGAAGAATAAAAAGACGAAAACACCGATTGCACAATTTCAAGCCCCCATGTACACTGTGCAGACAGCTGCACTACTACCTGACGTGGCAGTACGTGCAGCGCTACGTGAACTTACTCTCGGACGACTTCCGCAACGCGGCGAAGGCGCTGACGGAGGCGCTGGAGGGCGTGTCGGGGGAGGAGGAGACCTGGCGCCAGTGCATCGCCGCTACTGACGCCGCCCTGGGGCCTGCCCTGGGCGCCATGTATGTTCGCAAGGCCCTCGACAACAGCTCCAAGCTACAGGCACGGCCTTCTTTGTATTTTCATTCGTGATATAGTACCACAAATTTCATGTTGTGTGAGGGTTCAACTCCAAGCTACTGGCACGTGTTTCTTTTATTTTCATTCCTCATACTATACCACGAATACTATGTTGTGTGAGGGAGGTATTGTGTTAACCCAGCAACGGCCTAATTGTTTTACTTTAGAACTATGTATGTCCGCAAGGCCCTCTACAACAGCTCCAAGCTCCAGGCACGAGTTTCTGCACATTTTTCATTTTTTTCCTTCATATTGTACCAGAAATTGTATGTTGTGCTAGAGTTCAGCTCCAAGCTCCAGGCATGAGGTTTTTTTTCCCCTCATATTATACCACAAATTCTATGTTGCGTGAGGGCTGTGTTTGTTTTGTTAATTTGTTGACATTGAATGGTTGTTGTGGTGTTCTGCTGATTGTAAAATTATGTGATATATGTCCATATCCGGTGGTGTTGCGAGCTCTGATGAAGTGACATGTGCTGTGACAATGCGTAGCATTGTGATGTGTGATAGCCTAGTTTTTGATTATCAGCATTTTGGTTTCTTCTACTTCCTTCCTCCTCAAGTAGCTGCACTGAAGGGCATTGCATTCCATTCATGTTGAGGATTTACTGCTCCCCGAGAATAAGTCGGACACCTGAGCTCCTCTCAGAGGACTTGTTGATGGTGTCTATCCTCGTCAGTGTACCTTGGGGGACTGACGGTCCTCTGGTGTGTTGATGGTGTCTGTCCTCGTCAGTGTACCTTGGGGAACTGACGGTCCTCTGGTGTGTTGATGGTGTCTGTCCTCGTCAGTGTACCTTGGGGGACTGACGGTCCTCTGGTGTGTTGATGGTGTCTGTCCTCGTCAGTGTACCTTGGGGGATTGACGGTGCTCTGGTATGTTGATGGTGTCTGTCTTGTCAGTGTACCTCGGGGGAACCTCAATAGTAACCCTAGCTACCCACTAGAGATTAAGCAACACATGTTGCAGGAGTCTGTTGTGGGCTTAGTTTTCAAGTAAGGGCGTTATCTGTCGTTTTTTTCTCTGTCTCTCTCGTGGAGGAGGCCAGCGTACCGTCAAACCGACCACCTCCAGAGAAAGGGTCTTTGTATTTTATTCTTCATTCTTTTTTCACATTCTCGTCACATTGAGATGTGTACGCCTTCTTATGTCAGCGTAGCAAGCTGTGCCAGCAGAGACACGCACACTTTGTTCCCTTGAACTTAAGCATGATCGCATTTCTCTATGATTTTCGTTTACCTGTTGACAAATGGTGGTTAAACACAGGAAATACAAACGAATTCTCAAAAGAACGTGCTACGTTGTTTATCAGGTCAAACAGGTACTGCATCTACGAGAATTAGCGCTCCTAGCAGGAAAATGTTAGGTCCCGCGCTGAGAGTTAGGTAGGCCTTTTTTGTGAAAATGATACGTTTTTTGTTTGTTAAGGATCATCTTTTTTTGGTTCACTACTGTCCTGTTTTTCAGCACCTGCTTTTATTTTGTTTCCTATCCTTCCTTGTTAACTCACTGTTTCTATACGTACGGGATCCTGTGCGGGGACACACCTTGTGCATAGATTTCGCGTTCGCTTAACTCCATACGAAGTGGTGCTTTCATCCTTCCTCTCTTTGAACGTCTTTGTTGGGGGTAAGGGAGGCTAACTCAAACTTATTTTCAATAATTTTGAAGGAAAGTATTCTCAAATTTTCCTTCTACCTCACCTAGACGTAGTGTTGTTACCTCACCTAGACGTAATCTGGCCACCTCACCTAGACGTAGTCTGGCCACCTCACCTAGACGTAGTCTGGCCACCTCACCTAGACGTAGTCTCACCTAGACGTGTTGCCACCTCCCCTAGACGAAGTCTCACCTAGACGTGTTGCCACCTCCCCTAAACGTAGTGTTACCACGTCACCTAGACACAGCCCACCTATACGCAGGTGGAGGACATGCTGGCGCGGATCAGGAAGGCGTTCAGCCGCAGCCTGCAGCGGGTACCGTGGATGGACGAGGTCACCAGGAAGGCCGCGCTCGACAAGGCGCAGGCCATCCAGGAGATGATCGGTCAGTTGTCATTCACGTGATGTTCTTCCACTCTGGTTTCAATTACAATCAATTTTTTCAATTCAATACTGGTTTCAATTACTTTCTCTGCTATTTTTGCATCTGGTTTCAATTTCATTCAATTTTTTTAATTCAATAATGGTTCCAGTTACATTCTCAGCTTTTCTTGCGCTGTGGTTTCGATGACATTCAATTTTTTCAATTCAATGCTGGTTTCAATTACATTCTCTGCCATTTTTGCACTCTGGTTTCAATTACGTTCAATTTTTTCAATTCAAAAATGGTTTCAATAACATTCTCTGCTGTTTTTGCGCTGGGGTTCTCTGCTGTTCTTGAGCTTTATAACCTGCATCAATGATGCAATCAAGCAATTCAAATTCTTTGGGGATGTATACCAGCTGCCTCTGAACTTGCCAGCTGACCTGATGGAAATGGAGATGAGGATGGAAGAGATATCTTGAAAGATACTGAAACCATCGCCACTGATTGGAGGCGTGTAAATGCGAATACAGTGAACTTGGCAGTGTAGTTACATTACAGGGAATGCAGATTTAAACTTCATCATTTCATAGAGAAAGACAAGGCGGCCGTTTTCCTCTCGTTGAAACATTTTTGTTGAGATTAAGTAGGCTTGAACTAATTCATCTCACCCGACGGCAATTGGTGTCTTCTTTTTATAGATAAGTAAAGCATTTGCGTGTTTAATACTCGAGTACTGTAGGTCTTCTAATAACGCTCAATTTTATACAAGCCTCAACTTATGAAGGTCAAAACCAGTCTCCGTGACTCATGAGTTGAATCGGGCCTTGTGTTAAATGTATACTGAGACTGCACTCCATCCGTACAAGCTGAGGGTTGCTTGTATGTAGAACTCGTAGATTTACCGTATTCAGCTACTTGTGCCTGAATTGAATGCGTTACCCGTATTTACTTGCTTGTATCTAAATCTAGCGAGTTACCTTCATTTGTTTCTAAATTTAACGAGTTACCTGCATTTACTTGTGCCTAAATGTAACGAGTTACCTGTATTTACTTATTTGTGTCTAAATGTAACGAGTTACCCGTATTTACTTACTTGTGTCTAAATCTGACGAGTTACCCGTATTTACTTACTTGTGTCTAAATCTGACGAGTTACCCGTATTTACTTACTTGTGTCTAAATCTGACGAGTTACCCGTATTTACCTGTGTCTAAATTTAACGACTTCCCATATTTACTTGCCGCCCAAACCTCACGAGTTACCGTACGGTATCCAGGCTACCCGGACTACCTGCTCAACCCCACCGAGTTGGACAAGAAATTTGCGGAGCTCAACGTGACGGAGGACGATTTCTTCGGCAACAACCTGAGGGTGGCCGAGTTGCACACCAGAGAGAACCTGCTCAAGCTATACAAGCCCGTCAACAAGACGCAGTGGGACATGACCCCGCCCACCGTCAACGCTTACTACTCCCCCACCAGGTGCCTCTTCGTCTTCTTCTTATCTTTTCTTGGTGTTGTTTTCCTTTGTTATTGTTTTCTTTTCTTGTTGTTGTCGTTTCTTGTTATATTTTCATGTTGTTATTTTCTTTTCTTGTCCCTTCAGGGGGATACTATTTTTGTATCTATGGGAATTAGCACTCCCAGGGGGAAAATGTGTGAGGGCTCGAGCTGAGAGGTAGGCCTTCTTTTTGTTGAAATAAAATGTTTTTGTTATGTTAAGGACCATCTTTTTTCGCTTCACCGCTGTCCTGTTGTTCAGCACCTACTTCTTTCTTCTTCAACTTCATTCTTCAACTTCATTCTTCAACTTCATTCTTGTTTCATAATCTTCTTTCTCAACTCACAGTTTCTATGCCCTTTCTGCTTAGATTCCGCGTTCCCTTAACTCCATACTAGATGGTGCCTTCCTCTCTCCTCTCTTTGGATCGCATTTGTTGCGGATAGGGAGGCTTAACCTAACAAATAATCGAATCTAATAATCTTTCTTTTATTGTTGTTGTTGTCGTTTCTTGTTGTCTTTTCTTGTTATCTTCATTTTAGTGTGAAGGATTCGTGGACTTCATTTGGAATGTGAAGAATTCGGAAACCTTATTTGGGGTGTCAGAACTGGGACCGTTAGTTATTATTTGACATGTCATGCACTGAAACACTGCATTGATTAAAGTACGGTAATCTTAATTTTTTTACCATCTGTTACAGGAACGACATAGTGTTTCCTGCGGGGATCCTGCAGCCTCCCCTCTTTTGGAGCAAGAACCCGCAGTCACTCAACTACGGGGCTGTGGGGGTGGTGATGGGGCACGAGCTGGGGCACGCCTTTGATGACCAGGGTGAGTGTGGGGCATGCCTTTGATGACCAGGGTGAGTGTGGGGTACGCCTTCGATGACCAGGGTGGGTGCTGGGTACGCCTTCGATGACCAGGGTGGGTGCTGGGTACGCCTTTGATGACCAGGGTGAGTGTGGGGTACGCCTTTGATGACCAGGGTGAGTGTGGGGCACGGCACGCCTTTGATGACCAAAAAACCTAAGTAAAATTCTTGGCTTAACGTTCCGTCCCTTGGAATTCGTCAATTTTCACTCTTCAGCTACGGTTAGCAAATAAAGCATTTTACTAACAATCGAATTGCGACGATTTAAAGAATTCAAAACAGTCAAAACAATTTTAGTCGTATATGACGTCACTCGATGCACTGCTACAATACACTGGCGTACAGTTTTGGGTCTTACACCTGCGTAGTGTTTGGCTGACATCCGGCCACGCTTGCTCAAGAGCTGTATCACTATGGTGGCTTCTGTTTTTTTAAACACGTTCACCGCGGTTGTAAATGGTTGATTTAATCAAGTTGTAAGAAGTAGAATTGGGAAATAGACATTACTGCTCAAATACATTTTTTCCTCCCTAAGAAACATAAAAATATGCAATTGCATGATGAAATTTTACCCTGCATGACTACGGTTATTCATTAAAAATGTCGCGAAACATGAAATATCATCCATTTATACTGGTATGGGAATGAGCAATTCACCTTGTATTAGAGGCTCTTTACGCGGGGAACGTGTCTTGCTTCCCAGTCACTGCGTATCGAAACGCAAGGGTCACCCTGTGTGAACGTGCCTGGCATTTCAGTTTTCCAGTGGGGATTTATGTCACAACTTGTTTCTTTAGACCGGCTTCGTTGGCACATGACTTGACGTCTTGTTGTCGTCGGTAGATGGCTCAGATTAGGTTATGAGCCTAAGTTGTTCAGACTCTGTAGCCAGGCCCTGTACCCTAGACCCTGCACCCCAGACCCTGTGTAGACCTGACAGCCCAGACAGACCCAGATAACTTCCCCCCCTCCCCCAGGCCGCGACTACGACAAGGAAGGTAACCTGGCCCCGTGGTGGCAGCGCGACACCAACCAGCGCTTCCAGGCGCAGATGAAGTGCCTCGTCGACCAGTACTCGGCTTACGTCATGTCCGAGGAGCACCTCAACGGCAACCTCACGCTAGGTCTATATTGCTTACCGAGCCTAACGCCTTAGTACTGTGTGAAATTAGTAATTAGGTAGTCCAGCCTTAGCCTTAGTTCAGTGTGAAATTAGTAGTTAGGTAGTCCAGCCTTAGCCTTAGTTTAGTGTGATTACTAGTAAGTCTTCTCTCGCCTTGATCATGTGAGTCTCATGTCACATAGACTTGCACCCCTCACTCTAGGTCTCGCTGTGTTACCCAGCCTTAGCCTTAGTTTTGTGTCTTTCTTAGTTAGTCATCCCTCACCCTTGATCTTGTCTCATATCCCTCTTTTTGGCGCACTTTTGTTGTAGTTGAGATACTTAAGCTATGTTATTCAATTTATTCTGGGAATCGCACATCACTTACCCTTCCCTCCCTCACTTAAAACTGGGTTTCGTCTCATGTCATTTCTTTTAGGCAGGTTGTGTCGCGTTGCATTGAGACGCGTAGCTTCCTTATTTGGGAGTACGCAGTTCAGAGCTAAATAGTAATTTTTATTCTTCCAGCAACTGTATTTTTTTTGTGCTGGCAAAGCACGTTTTGACTGGGGGTTTCCAATTGGCTTAATGAATTTTAAAAGACTGGAAATTCTCCCTCCTTAATTGGGAGTGCGTATTTTAGATCTAAGTAAGGAATAGTTGAGGACTTTGTTCTTCCAGCAACTGTTTTTGTACTGGCAAAGCACGACGCATTGACCGGAAGTTTCCAGTTGGCTAAAGGAATTATAAAAAATTTGAAATTTCACAAGTTTTCGCATTATTGATGTTAGAAATGCACCTCCGAGGGAGGTATTGCTAGGTAGCTCATTTACAAATAGGCCTTTGGGTCTTCTGTCTCCCGTGCCCACTTTGCGTATTGCAGTTTTCGTGCCTTTTCATCGCTGTTTCTTCGTCTTTTCTTCCTTCCTAACTTAATGGTTCAATGTACTGAGTAACCTGTGTTGAATACACTTTGTGCATAGATTCCCCGTTTTCTGCAGCTCAATTTTATATGGTCCCGTCTCTTTGCTTCTTGTGGCTAGGAAGTCTTGAACGAACAAATTACTGGCAATGCCGGCTGGTGGTTCTCCCCGTTGGGAAAAGGGAGAACTCAGCCACAATTCCCTACTCTACCCAGGTGTCGGAAATGGGTATCGGCTTGACCGGGGGGGTAACCGTTACTGCATCCTAGTGTTAGTAAAAACGCATTTGAAAAACCAATGCAAAAGATGCTATGTATACGGCTTGATTGGAATAAAACATCCTTTCTTTATGTGCACCTTGTGTTTGTGGGCAGTTAAACGTCATTTTAAGTTTTTGATTCAATGATTCGTGCGAAGTTTGCCATTTGAGTTGTGATTAGCGCGTTCGTTTAACACGTTGACTGCGTGCGTCAGGCGAGAACATCGCGGACAACGGGGGCCTGAAGGCGAGCTACGGCGCGTACCAGGAGTGGGTGCAGGAGCACGGCCAGGAGGCGCCGCTGCCGGGCCTCGAGCTCTCGCATGACAGGCTCTTCTTCCTCGCCTTCGGCCAGGTGAGGCATGCGACGTTGTCCTGTTTTGTGGGGGTGTCAAAGGCATGTGATCTGAGGTACTGTAGCCTCACGGTAGCCTCTAGCTTCAGTTTACGTTGTTGAGGTTCAGTTTACGGTGGGTGATCGTTTGTTGGGGTTCAGTTCACGCTGAGTGGGGGTGTATGGGGCGTGCGATCTGAGGTACTGTGTCGTCTACTTCAGTTCACGTTGGTGGGGTGTCTGGGGCGTGTGGTAGGAGGTGCTGTGCCCACGGTTGCCGCTATTTCAGTTCACGTTGGGTGTTCACACTTTGTTGGGGTTCAGTTTACGTTGTTGGGGTTCATTTGAGGTTACGTTCGGGTGTGAGGGACCCCAAACTTCGGCTGGGAGCATGGCCGAAGTTTAATCTAATATCGATCTTGAATATTATTACTGGCTGAGGTTTTCTAACTTCGTTTGGTTCGTGTCCATCAGTTTGTCGCCGTTTCCTCGGACTGATAGCGTTCGTTTTTTAAATGTAAGAAGGGCAGCTTTGTGCAAGTTTCAAGGGGTGATAATGGCAGGTCGAGATCTGGTTTGCATCATCTGAAATAAACGCACCGAGTTATTATAATAACTCATCATAATTATTTTATTTATTATTATCATACTTATTTGTTATCATAGTTTGTTTATTATCAAAGTTATTGTATTAACTCATTATAGTTGAGGAAGAAAAAAGGAAAATTCAGAAATGGGAATCGTGCCCAGAAAGAACAGTTCATGGATGCTAACCAATACCCAAATGCAGCATAGCTCTCCATCAATTATTAGTTGCATTAATTAGTCTTGTATTTATATGCAATACTTGTCATGCGTCCGAAAGCATAAGAAATCTTTTTGAAGAACAAACTTGAAAACTTGCAAAACAAACTCCGAAAGGTACATTATGCACGTGTTTCGATTTTTTTATACTAATTGACATTGGTTCAAACATACACGCATGAGTCATTTTGAAGTTATATAAAAGAAATTTTATTCTTAAAACTCCTCGTCTCAAGGTGAACTCAGCATTTTCCTTCGCTGTTTCTCAACTATTAATATTTTATCTACCAACCTAACGACGTGTATTGTTATTTATGATCCAAGGTAAATAGGGTTTAATAGTTCATTTACCAACCTGTTGTTTTGTGTGACAAGGGTAAATAAGGTTTAATGTAATAGTTCATTTACCAACCTCTCAACGTATATTTTAATTGTAATCGAAGGTAAATAGGATTTAATTTACTAGCCTTTCGACGTATTTTCGCTTGAATGCAGGTGTGGTGCTCGACGATGACGAAGGAGCGAGCGCACCTGGAGATCAAGAAGGACCCGCACGTGCCCGCCAAGTTCAGGGTGCTGGGCTCCCTCTCCAATTTCCCTGAGTTCGCCAAGACCTTCAATTGCCCCGCGGGGTCCAGGATGAACCCTGCCAAGAAGTGCCCCGTCTGGTAGGCCTAGGTGTTCTTCGCTCGAATTTCCTGGTCCTCAAAACTCCCAATTTCAATGTTTCAAACTCCTAATTTCAAGGTTTCAAGCTTCTGATTTCAATGTTCAAACTTCTAATTTTTTTACCCATAAACTTTGAAGTTACTCATGGTTGTATAAGTGTCGTGGTGCTTGAGGAAAATGGCAACTGGTGTCGTGAAGTTGAGAAGCGGTTTGTGCGGTGAAGTTGGCCATGTTGCTCGAAACGAGGTATTTGAAACTGAGAAGCTACCTGTGTCGTGAAACTGGCCAAGTTGCTCGTAACGAGGTATTTTGAAAGTGTGTGCAGTTTCTTCATACCTGT
Source organism: Platorchestia sp. MABIK (assembly GCA_014220935.1). Taxonomy (NCBI): domain Eukaryota; kingdom Metazoa; phylum Arthropoda; class Malacostraca; order Amphipoda; family Talitridae; genus Platorchestia; species Platorchestia sp. MABIK. The sequence continues at coordinate 32,624 of JACJUY010002187.1, forward strand.
GAAGAGTGTTGTAAGGTTGGTTCGAAATCTGTCGTGGTGCGTGATAACTCGTGGTTGTCGTGCAACGTAAGGAGCATTCTTGTGATTTGCTTTGAACCCTGCGGCACAATGTGGACTTCCCTCGAATTTGAGAGTATGTGCTGATTAAAACTGGGACCGAGTAAAACTACAGGTCCAGCAAAACGAAGTACTTCTAGAAACTTGAGCTTCTTATAAAACATACGTAACCTACGTGAGCTACAAAACTCAAGTCGTACGTGACAAACGTAAAGTGTATAAGTAGGACTTCGCCTCAACGACATCTACGCGCATGCGGTTTTGTTTGCTCGCGTATACGTTTTACTCATGACTAAAAAACCGGAAAATGAAATTTTCCTGGTATTTTTATTTCAGTTGTCAATTTGATAGATATGCTTTTAATTCAATATTAAGGTAACTGAGTTTTTCGTTCCAAAGTTTTTGTTTTATTTTGTGTCTCGCATTTCAAGATAAAGATATTTCTTGGCGTTTTTACCTTTATTGAAATATCTTGCATTTTTCTGGCATTGAATCATTTCAAGGGCATAAAGCACGCCAAACTATTCCCTTATTATCATGACCCGAGTATTGTTAAGAGTTCATCATAAAAGTGAAATCCTCGAGGAAGAACGAATTTTCACTTCAATGTTAATTTAGGCCTACTTAAGCACGTGTTTTTCAAATAGTACAAGTCAGAGTTTCCACTTCCCCACTAAGCTATGCTAGTCAATACGATAGTGCAGAGATTTTCTTACCATGAACAGTTTGGTGCTGAAGTCTCCAGAGGGAGCGAAATGTAGGAGCAAATCTTTTATTCCGGCTAGGCTAAGATGGGAGAGGTTTGCATGCGTAATATGCAAGTAATAATGTTTCTGAAACCTCATTATAGTTTTATAAATATTTCAGAGCAACTTCTGTTAGAGTGAAATAACTTGAAAGCTTCATCATAGCTCACCTCTAGACTTATCCTGAAAGTCTCTTGTGTAAGCGCTATCGATTTCAAAATTCTTATAATTTTTCTGGCTCCTGGAGCATCGTATTATAGTCAACTATAAGATGCATTCCACCGGATGCGCTCTTCATTTACTTCCCACGTTTCATTAGCTTAAAGAAAACAAGAAATTGCATCCCGTTTTGATGATAATTATACACCAGTCACTGTTGTCTAGCTCCAAACGGTATATAAGGCTCCTAGAGTTATATGGAACCAAGCGCCAGGCATAGCGAAGACGATCTATTTATACCACCATCATTTCCAAACGTTCCTCTGTCTGTAGAGTGAGTCGTAGAGACAGAAAGATAGCCGCAAAATGGTCCAATACCTCTATTTGTTGCGTTGATGCAAGGGTTTCAAAGTCGCCAAACGTTGTAGTCGTTTTCTAACTTTTTAAAAAGCGGTGCTTGGGACTAACTACATGGTTCTAGGGACCTCGTATCATGAAGGTGTTAAGGCTGATATTTCTGGTATTTTACTGATCGCTTAAAAAATATCAGCAGGGTAAATAAATCATTTAATGCCAAGTTACGACGTATCTGCAAGGCTACCGTCGCTTCATTTTCAATCCTCTGTTGGTTTCTATTCTTCAGATATCATTTAAGAGATCATTTAGCAGCAATATTTATTTATTGTCATTGGAAACAAAACTGACTCATGTGTTGAAATATTCTGCAGTCAGATGTAGTTTCCATGTTCATTTCTCAATGTTGTAGGCAGGGCCTTTGGGCTACTTGTTACTTTGATTAGCAAATTGCTTAAAATTTTTGCGGTTAGGAACGTTTTTCTTGTTTTCAGATCCTTTGACTGCAGGGACATCATGATTATCATGCCTAAGTGAACACTTCTTTTCTAATCATTCGCACTTCTTTTTAGGAAAATCGAGAGTGGATGACATTAGTCAGCAGTTCTAGTAAGCAGCGCTGTGCGCTGAAAGTTGCTAATTATAGCTGCTCCACACTTAGTTCTTTGATACAATTTATACCAACGCATGAAATCCTTCATGTTGATACGACTGAGGTTGAAATTGAGCTTGAGTCTATCATTACCTGATAGTGCAGTTCCCCTGGACAAAATGCGGTGCTGATTAAAGGCCACCTCCTTCATCTGCCGACAACGTTGCAATTCTCTGCCAATTTTGTATTGAAATGTCCCTCGTGTAAATCACTTTCCTCCGTGTATATTACCATAGTTCTTCTATTGTACAGAGCTTTAATTAACCCATCCTAAAGATTACTGTACCTCTCATAGCATATTATTAGACCGCTTGGTTTTTGTATAAGTATTCCTCTTATTTTAATCTGATACCATGATTCTCTGTATAACAAAAACATGCATTTATAAACGTAGAAATAGTGCTCAGTGTATGAGATCTATAGTATAGGTTCATAAATGGTGACCATTTCCCTTCCATGACCAGGTAGGCCAGAATGTGCTTTTTCTGGTCAAAATCTTCCAAGTTTGGGATTTGTTTAAATGAAATGTTAGGATAAAGAGCATTTGACGTTTGACAACTCGGCAATGTAGAGATGTTCTTTATGCTCAAATTTCATTTTAAATACCCTAACGTTAGGTTTTTGACCACAAAAAGCTAATCTCGCAATTATGTGATGGATTATCCAGTCGAAAGCGTAAGCTGCGAGGTAGATTACGGTTTCCCCGTAGTGACTGCAGCAGTTTCCCCCCTTGAACATGTGTGCCAAAGTTACCTTCAAGTGGTTTAAGAATTCGAGAGATAGAACACTAACCTGCTTTCCTCGCTGTCCCTAATGCTTTGCGTAAGATCCATCCTCTAGCTAACTGATCGTACGCTGTCAACGAGGCCTGTACGAGTCTAACTGAACAGGTAGGGCCTTTCATTTATACTTGTACTGGCATACTTGCGCAAGCTTACCTGTATTTACATTTCATCAAGTTCACTTGAACTACTTGTATGAGTCTTTTAGGTGTACTAGTACAAGTCATGTAACGAGCCTGGGAGACGTGGAGATCGGGCGAGTTAAAGCAAGGCCCTCTGTATCTGAGGCCTTGGTGGGGCACGTGGCAGCGTGTGATCTGTTCTAAGAGCTCTGGCATAGTTTCCGCTCTTCCTGTAAATATTATCGTTGCAACCATTTAATTGATATTAATAGCTGTAGTGGTGTGCCCTGTGCAAAAAAAAATGATCTCCTTATAATGAAAGTCAGTCAATTGATGTCGGGCAGTGAAATAATTCTGCGTTTTATTTTGGGTGCAGTGAATGTACGACCTTGATCATGCAGCGAAGTAGCCGTACTCGTTCGTACCTAAAGCAACTTGAAGCCGTATATTTGCTAATAAGTATGTGAATCTTAAGTTTGTGCTTCTAGTCAAATTAATTTCATATTAGTCAACTGTATAATAATGATAATTTGGCTCGCATTGTGCATAGGCGTAGAACTGCAGCGACCATTTTTGTGCCTTGTGTTATTATATTTGCTTCTGTTTTGAATATCTCGCGCTTTTCTCGGTAAGCTTACCGAAAGTCTTCTATTTTAAAGTTAATCTTCTCGTCATAGAAACCTTTCCTCGTTCTTGCTTTTTGTGTGACGCGATATGTGACCCTTTCATCAGCAGCTATCTTTTTTAATGAGCTGAGATGGATGTGTTGCGTTAGTCCCATCAGCTCAGCATGGGACGAACTAGGGAGAGTCTTCTATGATTGAGATAAATGGAGCTGAAATATTTCCGTGCGAGACACTCGTAGTGTTTTCCGACGGTCCACTTTGGAGACCTCGCATCCCTGGTTATCACAGCACTTGGTTGTGATGATTTAGAAGATTTTTTCATCATCCTCATGCCGGTGCTCGTCACTCTGGATATTCTGTCTGTGTGTCTCACGGTTCTTAGTCATTTATTTACTATTTTGCTTGGCATATAGTGGCAAGAAAACGATTTGCATTTGCTTCATAAAGTAGTTCGGATTTTTTGTGCGACAAACTTTCTTACAAATTTAGTATGAAAAACCTACATTCTTAGTTGTTCCACGCAGTCTTCATAGCTAAAAACCAACTACATTCACCTTTATGATACTTTTTAGGAGTCACGCTATCAAAAAGTTATATCCTTGCTAAATGTTTGATTTATGGCTGTGTTATTTAGTGGATGCAGAAGACAATTGTTTCTACAAGGGCAATGTTATTATAATATTATGCATTTCAAAACCATTGTTATGAGATATTTTGACAAATGATTGTACACGTACAACAGCATATAGTCTGTCCTATTTGCATGATCCCTTGTTGGCACAAACAATTGACTCCAAAGGCCAGGACTTCCGTCAACTGGAGCAAGTAACTCATTTTCTCTGTATTTTATTCCGTAAGAATTTGCTTGGCTTGCGTTCAATTTAGAGACGGCCATTTTCTTGCCCTGACATCTGGACAGTGTTTTTCGAAATCTTTTTTGAAGAAGGTATATTTTTGACTGACTTACTCCAGATGATTAGAAGATATCAAGTTTTTTAAGTTACTGAAGAATTTAATTGAGATACGTCATCCAAGTGGGCATGCAATCGTCGTGGAAAAGGGAGAGTTCTCGAAGTCTGCTCACATGTGCACGCACGGTTTGTAGTCAACATACGTTATGGCATCCGCACTCTTTGATGTGATCTCCAATAACTAGTAGTATGATGAGTAATATGTGCGACTAAAAGTTACTCTGGATACAAAGTACTAGGGCATTTCTTCAACTTATCCCTTGCGACAGGCCGGGCCCAAGTTTCAAAGAGCTGCTCACGAAATGTTGTAGGATACAGGAACTTATTACTATACATTTTCCAAACTTGCTCACACCCCGACGATAAATGTTTTCTCGCTGTATGTAGTAGGCTGTGCTTTGGCAGGTTTTTTTTTTGCAGCTTTGTGAATAGAAAATTTACGGTTGTTCTTTTGTTAAGCAGAAAATTTAATAACACTCTGATATCGACGGTCTACCATTAGCGAAAGCAAAGACTAAATTCGTAGAGTATCTATACGTGTCAGGGTGAAAGTTTGGATACTTTCCTGAAAGTTTGCCAATTTATTTGGATGTTCAGTCATGCAGATGGGTGCATGACTGAGTTCCGCTTCTCTAGAAAAGAAATAATTGTACAATACTGTATGTAGTTGCTTAGCTTTCCCTGCGATGTTGTCCAACATTTCCCGTCATATTTCTGGCCCAACCATACGACTAGGAACAAGTATTACACCCATGTGTATTTGAGTATTTATTTAATAAAACGTACATAAAAATTGTCTGCCTTACATATCTACCGTTGCACGCATCATCTCTATAAACGCTTTTCTCAATTATGACTGCCAACTGTAGATGCGATAGTGGCTAACGACTAGTAACGCGCCAGTTAACTTCGTCTTCAACTACACAAGTCGGCTTCTGAGATTGTTGCCGTGCGTCACACCAAGTATTGATGTGCACCTGGCATCTGACCACCATCAATGTTTTCGAAGAGTCTATTAACTTACATGGCATTAAGAGTGTTTATTCCTCTCATTCTCCGCAACCGAGAGTTATTCTCCCAAATTGTTACCACCCGGCTGGGTAAAAGCGCTGTTTTTCCCTACTACCAAAAATCTACGCCAGAAAGTAGTTTGATTACCTGTTATGGCATAGTTGCCATTTACTATGCCACAGTATATATCAATAAAAACTAAAAAAAGTCCTACGGAGACAATGTACACGTGCAACTAACCAAAATTTAGCTAGGACACTAACTTGATCACTTAAATCCTATAAATAATAATGAGGCTTCTTAACAGTAACCCCATACTCGGCCAACACGGGCGCTAAGTCGTCCATTGTGAGGGTGTACCGCTTGTCCTTGCCTCCTACCTTCCCCCCTGCGCTACTCGCCCCCGCCGCCCCCACACCCCCGGCACCCCCGCCGCTCCCTCCCTTAGCTCCGCCCCCTTGCTGGTTACCGCGCATCCGGCAGTGCTGCAGGGCGTCATTGGCGATGTCTGAGATGAACTTTTGAGCCGCCAACGAGATCAGCCGGACCCTGCACGAACAGATTAAATGTCAGTTTAAGCCTCTCTAACCGGAAGAAAAAATGTCTTTCAAAAAGAGAAAGTCACCATTCAGTATCGTGTTAAGGGAACGCGGAATCTGTGCACAAGGTGCGTAGAAACGGTAAGTTGGGGAAGAAGTTATGAACCAAGATAAAAGTTGAAGTAATTAATAAAAAGATCGGCTTCACCATAACAAAAAATTATTTCAACATAGAAATGCCTGCCTGTCAACTCGGGACCTCACTTTTCCCCACTGGGAGTGCTAATTCCCATAGATACAATAGTTGTATCTTCCTTTAGGAGTCCTAGACTCGACATGGCAATGACGGCACACTAGTACCGGAAAGTAACGGGAGTTTCAAAAAGAATCAAACGGCGTTGAATAAGTTTCTCATGACTTGCATTTAACTCGTAACATTGTGTGTAATTACACACATGGTGTATAACGACAAAGATTTACATTTCCTTTAACGCCAAGTATTAAATGGTGTGCTGTCCGATTTACGAATTTCTAGTAAAAGGAGCGATCGCAGTCGCCATTTGGAGCTGTGTAGCGTTTGGAAAATATAAATAGCAGCCAAGTAGAAATTCAATCCTGTTTCAATGATAAATTTGAGGCCGCGACCTTGCTGACATTACAAAAAATTGCGTGGGCACAATATTTTCTCAGTTTCAATTGTCAAATCAGATGACGCGGGTTGATTTCAGGCCCAAAGAAACCAGACTATGCTTTTATTTCCTCGTACCGAAAATAATTTCAAGAAACTGATCATTTTTCACACTTCCATATGACCGAAAAATGCACCACTGTATGTGTCCTTCCGAAGTCGGCTGTTAGTTACGTTCCTAAGAAAATCAACGACAGATTGAAGCTCACTAAATTTCACCCCTTCGATTCATCACAAATGGCAGACCACTAGCGTGACGTCACGATTTCTTTCAGCAGGCCTGAAGGTAAGATAAAAGTTAGTTCAAGCCTCCCCCTAACCACAACAAAGGTGTTCCTCATGGAGGAAAGATGAACCTCCATTTAGTTTGGAGTTGCGGGAAATCAATGCACAAGGTTTGTTCCCACACAAGATCCCCTGCGCAGAAGAACGGCGAGGTAGGAAGCTCATGGAACGAGATAAAAGTATAGTAGGTGCTGAAAAACATGACATAAGTTACAACTATTTATTTGAACAAAAGGCCTGCTTAACCTTCAACTCGGGATCCCACATTTTCCCCCTCGGAGCACTAATTCCCGCAGATGCAATAGTCTTATCCTCCCTAACTGAGCCATAAGTATTACATCATCGTAGCAGAGGTAGTCAAATTAGCACTGAACTCGGAGGTAACATGGTTCAGAATTAGGTAGAAAATGTAGCAGAGGTGTCGATGCACCTCCATAAACAAGGAATGAATAGTAAAACGGGGAAGAGAATCGAAAAATTTGTGTGACTCGACAGAACACTTTCGACTCCACACACCACGCGTTTGCCCCCATCACGAAACCGTCTTTTTCGATAAAAGAAATCGGATGTACGGCGAAAATTTCTACCACTGAAAGACAAGACGCTTAAAAGATGACCTCCCACAACGGACCAATGAATTAAAGATTAGATTATAAATTTGTTTAAACTCCGCCAACCGCAACAAAGATGTTCCAAAGAAGTAGTTAAGGGAACGCGGAATCTACGCAGAAACAGTAAGTTGAGAAAGAAGTTCATGAAACAAGATAAAAGTTGACAAAGAAAGTAGTAGGGTGCTGAAAACAGGAATGCAGTGAACCGAAACAAGATGGTCCATAACAAAACAGAAAACATTCTATTTTAACAAATACACAAGATTTAGCTCAGGCCATCAATGAACTGAAATAAAACTCGTAACAGAATAAACAATTCCTAGCAATAGACCCTGGTGAAAATGCAGCAGCCAAGCACCTGGAGAGAACCCCAAAATGACGCTGACTACTACACAAAAAGGAAGCTAGAATTTATCTAAGCCAAGCACACATCAGATAGTTGGTTTAACTTTTCACACCCGCATTTTGTACTCCTAATACCGTTACCAAAACCACCATCATTAAACTGGCACCGGCATCATGTAGTCACCGACATCACAACGAGGCAGTGACTGGCACTCGACAATGAACTTCGTAGAACACATTGAGGCACAAATTTCACAAGGAATAAAATACATTAGAGCTGTTCATGAAACTGGACTTTGAAATCTACTTTGACGATAAAGGGTTAAGTCTCCGCAGTAACACTCACAGCCGAGCGTCGCTGGCCTCAAAGCCGGCGGTGTTGAGGTAGTATGACGTCACAGCGTCAGGGATCTGCACATAAATAGGCCACATCAGTCGAAACAATGGAAAAAGTCTTGCCTCACTTGCTCTTTAGCTTTTGACTAATTTATGCTATTTTTCAATTGAACCTTCATTGCGCCGCACGTCAACTGAATTTCGGGTCAAGTAAACACTGAAGAAAATAGATTGGATTAGTTAGTTATTGCAACAAAGGCGTGCCAAAGAGAAGAAGGTTTAGAGCACCATTTAGTATGGAGTTGAAAGAACGCAGAATCTATAGTGTGTTCCCATACAAGATATCCTGCGCACAGAAACAGTAAGCTAAGAAGGAAGGATATTAAACAGAATAAAAGATGAAGTCAGAGGTGCTCAAAGACATGGCAGAAGTTAACCAAATGAGACTGTCCTCAACAAAACATTTAATTTCAACTAAAATGTCTAATTAACTCTTGGTTTGGAACTTCAAATTTTCATTCTGAGAGCTTTGAGTGAAGAAAATAAAACACTTTCACACGAGGCATAATAAAATAATTCGGGATGCCTTGCAAATTAGATAAGATGTTAATTTAACACTCCATAACCACAACAGAGGCATTTCAAAGAAAGAAAGGAGGAAAGCACCATTTAGTATAAAGTTAAGGGAATGTGGCCAGTATAAGAGGGGAAACAGTAAGTTGAGAAAGAAATTTACAAATCTAGATACAAGTTAAAGAAGAAAGTAGTAGGTGCTGAAAATACAACAATGAACCAAAAAAATTGTAACTAAATAAAAAAATCATTTTATTTCAACAAAAGGAAGGTCTACCTAATCATAAGCTCTGGACCTTGCATCTGCTCCCAGGAGAGCTAATTTCCATAGGTACAAACAATAGTTGTGTGCCTCTGAGGAAAGCTCAGCACATTAAATATTTCAAATAATATTCATCTTTTTTCATTCATGCTTACACATATTATGACCAAAATATCACAAATGCCATTCAACACTTTTACTGCGACTACTAAATATCAAGTACAACACCAAACTCAAATTTGAAGTCAATTGTAATAAACTATTTCAAAAATACCAAACATGAACTGGATTGTGTGCCTTCATTTAGCTTTGATTGAGTAAAGATGAGAATTGAATTTGCGAATACTGGTCGGTCACCAAAATTATGAAAATTACCTCCGTGTACCACCGGTGGAGCACGTTGCTGTCAAAGTGTTAAATTAAGATTTATGTAATTTGGTACAATACTCACCTGACCCTCATACATGCTCGTATTTTCACAACTGAGTTGAGTTAGCATACATTCCTTTGATGTTCTCATGTCCAAGTGGACCTATTTTTGGACCCAGTAGAATGTTCCAGCATGCACTAAATTAACCACAAAAGTAACAAAAAGTGGTCTGCATCACTTACAATGTTACTTATGAGACATAATATGAAGTCACCAGGCTGCAATCTGTCACAGGCACTCGTGTAAAAATAAGGAATGAATTGAACGTTTTACATCTTTAAAAATGCATCCTTTCAGTCCCTATTTGAGCAGTGCTACATGCTATGATATGGGTGTTCATGTATCCACACGCACAGGTAAAAATTTTGGAAATGCTTCAAAATTAAATAGCTTGGCTGTTACCTTCCCAAATGCTGAGTTTTCATTTTCAATCCAATATTGGCCAACAAAATTATTGGACTCTAATGCTAAAATAAGAAGAGATGAAAAGTATAAAACTACAACCGAGTCTATTATTCCAATTAAATTATTAGAATGTCATGCTAAAATGTGAAGAAGTGATGTAAAATACACAACTACAACTAAGTCTGTCTCTCTATAACTGAGTATACAACCAAGTCAATTTTTTCCTCACCGTGGGGTTGTAGTCCTCGAGCTGCATGAGCAGGTCGGAGAGAGGAGCGGCTGTACCTCGCACACCCTGGGCCATCTATGTCAACAATGCATCTTTATTTACAATGGTGCAAGTAGGTGCTGTCGAGATGATCAAATACGTATAAAAGTAATCAAATCAAGGACGATTAAAAGTAATCAAATCATGGATTCCAGTTGCAGCAAGTTATTTATTCATTTAAATTTTTTGGGCAATCAAAACCATATCTGTTTCTGGCCATGGACAACATTTCCATCTATAAAATAAGATTAAATTGAGTGACAAGTTAGTTTGGGTTAACCTATCTACAAGAAAAGTGTACCCATGAGAGGAGAGAGAAAGGTATTTTTATCATGGAATATAGGGAATGCACAAGGTATGTTTCCACACCCTATGTATAAAAACATCAAAATTAAAAGTTATTTGCAAAACAAGATAAAAGTTGAGAAGAAAGTCACAGGTGCTAGAAAAATGAACTGTCAAATGATGGTCCATAACAAAAAACATACAACTTCAACAAAAGGAAGGTCTTCTGACCTCTCAGCTAGCAACCTAACATTTCCTCCTCAGAGCACTAATTACCTGAGATACAATAGTTACATGTAACCAATGAAAGAAATTAATTTCAAAGTTGCTCCAGTTACTACTCAAGGTATTCAACACCAACATTTCACATTTTACCATTTTTAAGAATGTAAAACAGATTTCTTTGGACACATCAATGGCATAACAAACTGTTTTGGAGCCACCCCAACTTGGAGCTCTAGCACTGTTTATGACTCTGATGTTACTCAGATGGCAGTGTCAGCAAGGTTACATTACAAGCACAGAGAGCTTAAAGAAAAATTACAGCAATGGAAACTGAACAAAGCATTTTTTTTGCAGAACAATGATGCAGACATTATAGGAATGAGTGAGAAAATTTAAAGTATACAAATTTGAAAGAATGGAAATGAATCATAAATTTATATGTGAAATAGACCTTTCAAATTCCAGCAATGCCTTTCTTTTGCAGATTTGCTTAATCTGTTTGTAAATCTGTATGTAGAGAAAGATTAAAAATCCACCACTGAACATTTTACCAATAAAAAGCTTCAGAGAACTTCACACGTCCACCTTCCACAATCAAGAAATTCAAATAAAAAAGTATGATAACTAGATTTCTGCATAAAACTAGCATTCAATTAAAAAAATTAGTTGAAACTTAACAAAAAAATTTTACAGCTGAGTCACACTTCATTATTTGCAAATGGTGTCCAAAAACATACTAGGATTCTGAAATATAGTCAGATGTGTCTTGGGTAGAATTTTTTGGGTATTTGAATGAACAATTTGACTACAAGGTAAGATAAAGGCATGTTGATCATCTGCATGAGACTGAAGCAGTAAGAAGCTATCAAGATTAAATCAGATCAAAAGTTAGTTTTAACCTCTCTAACCACAACAAAGAGTTCCATTTAGTATGAACTTCAGAATCTATGCAGAAGGTGCAAAAAACATTAAGCTATATAACAGGTTAATGAACAACATACAAGTCAAAGGAAAAAGTAATGGATGCTCAAAAAAGAGGATATCTAAAAAAATTAATTTTAACAGCCAGAAAAAGTCTACCTATCCTTTAGCTTGGGGTTCCCTAATTCTCTCTGGGAGCACAAGTTCAAGCAGATACAATATAGTTCCCTGAAAAGCTATAAAGTTAACTAACATACTGTATTTAATGGCATTTAGGATATATTTTTACCATCTCAAACATCAAAGGTGAAGTATTACCAGTACTTTAAAAATGAAAATAATCCAATCTGAAATGCTGTGACTTGTGTTTACAATCATTACCTGATTAGCACTCTGACTTACCAGTAATGCTATTTGATGGTAAGGAATAAAACTATGGTACGATCATTGCTTTTATACAATTATTTTCCTGCTGATGTAATGAACAGCTGGTCTGTTTTCAACAATATATGCTTAATACACTAAAACTTTTTTCCTGGATCTGACCTGCTGAAAAAAGGACGCATTTTATAGGTAATCAAACATGGTAATTTTTTTCCAGATGATATTTTACACAAGTTTTCCCATACCTTCCACGCATTTTTACTTTAAATGCATGCATATAATAAATACATGTATCATTACTACATGAAGATGCATTATTATGCTAAATTAATCCATTACTCTAACATAGTTCAACACATTCACCAGGAGGCAGATCCGGCTTTAAATGAAATGATAACCGTTTGCCTAGAATCTCCTGCAGAAAACTAATTCAGTGTTTATAAAATACCAACACATTTAAAATAATTTTATGCAACTGTTTGTATCAATTTTTTAGGATAAGGCTTGTATTAATTTCAGGTTTGAATAAAAAGAGTTGAGAAAACTTTTTCAAAGTTCAAGATATTTGTTCAATTTAATCAATACATAAAAAATATAAGTCTATCATCAATTTCAAGACAACATATTATTGAATCCCTTGAATAAAACTGAATGTAATTTAGCTGAAATTGCCACATGGCCTACACAAAATTGCTGAGCATGCCAAAAGGAATAACAAAATTAATCAACTGCTACATGTGATTGCACTGTACAAATAAATATACATGAAGCAATTTCTTCAAACTATAGTCATATGGATTTACGCATATTATTGTTGCACTTCAATAAAAAATACAATTTATTTGATATTCAGTCTTTCCTTCTCAACATATTGCACTTTGCTTCAAAGATCAAAACAATAATTGTTTAGGCATTGGCAAGACTTAGCAAGGATCATTTAATTAAAATCCACAATAACATTCACAGGGAGATTAAAAAATTGCCTGCCTTACTTCAAGTAAACTTAGAGGCTTTAGAAACGTTATTATCATGTATTAAACAAGTCATACAGTTCCCTTACTTGAAGGCTTCCGATAACACGAAAAACTAGAGTAAATTAGGGCTAATTAACAATGGCGAATGATCAACTAACACTAATCTGATCTATGATCCCCATGCAGCTCAACCAAACTTGGACAAGCGAGTAATAAAATACGTCGAAAATACTAACAACGGGTAATAAGAGATTACGATCGCCACAAGACTAGCACAGAAATCTTACCTTTAAATGGATAGCGTATATGTAAAATTAAACAATGAACTACCTCGAGGCAGTTGAACGCCCTGAGGTCGAATTTTAAGAAGAAAGATGAAACGTCTTCCACACGCGGAGTCTAGTTTAAGAGTAATGCGGAATGCTGAACAGCTGTGAAGAGAACTTGAGCAGTACCGATGAAGCTCATCCGTTTTTGGTTCAAAGCTAAGTAAAATTATTTCAATTTCTTTATCATTAAAAAATAAATCAGATTCCTATAAATAAACTTTGTAAGGGTCGAAATAATATTTTTAATAATGACAAACATGCTTATCAACATTTCATTAAGATACTTGATTTAATTTGGAAGCGGTCCATAAATTAAGCAAGCTTCTTAATTAAGTTGAAGCTATACATTTTTCCGTATAATATGAACATTTAACTTGAAGTCTTTTACCCATTTCTTTTCTATTCAGTAATTGGTGACTGTTTAGCTAGAGTCAGAGACGATTTTTTGGAAACTAAAAACGATTTAAGGGTTTAGTCATCTATAACTTCATTTTAGAGCCCGAAATTGGTATCACATTTTATGATTGTTTAAAAAGAAAATTGAAATAAAAACAAAACGAAATGAATTAGATACTAGAGTATAAAAAAGATTTTCGCACTAAAGGTAATACATAAACTAATGTACATGTAATCATCCATTGCTATACTTACCGAGTTTGACTATTTTGATGCTGTCACACTTATCATTCAATACAAGATAAATGTTAACTAAAAAGAGACCGTCAAGAAAAGTACATGATCTCTTGCATCTGTTAGTCCTGACACTTTTATAACTTCACGAACAATTAGTGATTTAGAACAGTGAAAAACACAATTGAGTTCGTGGGTCAGATTAATTTCCAAATACACACTTAATGCCAATTTCTTCAGTTACTAAAATAATTTGAATGTCACCTGTTTCATCAGTTAGGTAACGTGTAACGATATTTTCTGTTGATATTACGTTTCCTAGCGGTCTATTGGACTGCGCAGTGGTGGTCCTTTATGAGTATTTAGCATCAGCAGAAATTGCTTTAATGTTGTCGTTTGTAGGCTCTGGTATATGTGAAATTGACTGAGGTGAAAGCTATTACCATGGGTAACATTATCGAGTCCCGAAACCTAGGTTGGCGGTTAGTTATTTTTTGCCATGAATATTGGTAGGGCACAGTAAATGTAGGGTATTATATATATTTAGCAGAAAACTCTATGCTGAACATTTTAGTGTGTGCTCGCTATACTAATATCTTCCATATCCGTGTTTCTCTTCCATTGGTCGTGTGAATTAGTTTAGAATACCTATCGAAACACAATATATGAGGAATGAGATTCTCTGCTGTGCAATTGAAATGTTTGTCGTCAATGAGGTAAACGTGGTTGTTTCGGTTTTACTGATAAACATATGTTGGGTTTTACACATCTAGTGCAAATATCCCCGATTGAAATTTGAAACGATTTATCAGGTGACATAAATGTGAACTGGACTTTTTACAGATTTTCAAGGGAAAAGATAAATTAGACATCCATGTTTATGGACTTTATTTGTGGTTTTCGTATACTTAAACTCCTGTGGACTTGAATAAATGTTTTTGATATTTTACTCTCCTTGTAGAAAAAGCCCTTTTCCCACTAACTTTTTTCCTAGAAAAAAAAGTTGTCCAAACAGTCCAAAAGAACAAGCGCATCCGTTACTTCTCTTCAATGAACTCATAAATTTGCTCTCCCAACTTTCTTGTGTATTATGAATGCTTATTTAATACAGGACAATATACATCGAGCGTGGTGCAATAGCAGCTGACAATTACAGTTAGTGCACAAAAAGGCATAAGTCGTAAAGAAATTTTCATCGAGGTCAAAATTTCACGACCATTACAATAGCAATATGAGGAAGTACCAAAACTATGAGTTAGACAACTCTTAAGAATTATACATAAGCAAACGCAATATTTGTTTCGAAAAATATTCGCGGATATGCACAACGCAACATTTTATTAAAACTCGAAACAGCGTCAAGTTACCCTCCCATGGCAGTTTATTTATATGCGACAACAAATAGTCTGATGGCTAAAAAAAGCAACAATCCATGAGTACAAAATGGAGTAAACAGCGTCTAGAGTGCTTGGTAAAGCGCAATATTTTTCACGCTGAACGTTCGATAGATACGGGAAGTAACAAGTAGAAACGCAACTTTTTCAAAAGTATCAAACATACATAAAATTTGAAACTATCTACAAAAACACAGAATTAGATCGACGATACTAGTTTCAACCAAAGTATTGGTTCCACACCCACGATAGATGTCTTTGATGAAAAGTTCTCCACCAGCTGACAGTAGTGTTGTGAAATTAACGTGTGCGCACTATTTTCGGCAGCATCATTAATAGGATCTGATATTCTAAATCTTTTAGCTCGTAAAAAAAATATTCCTTATATGCATCTTTTTCCTATAAGCATACAGAATCAATTGCTCACTCACTTACTGCCATGTGATCGAGACAATGCGTATTTTTCGTTATTTGTACTT
The DNA here is from genome assembly GCA_014220935.1 of Platorchestia sp. MABIK. Lineage (NCBI taxonomy): Eukaryota > Metazoa > Arthropoda > Malacostraca > Amphipoda > Talitridae > Platorchestia > Platorchestia sp. MABIK. Next base: position 48,467 of record JACJUY010002187.1, read on the forward strand.
CCACGTCAATGGTAGGCTGTTCTTCATTAGAGGTTCCGTTTCGCTCTCTATCACTCGCACGACTTATACTTCTGAAATCACCGACTGCAGTTTGTTGGTCATGTTTGTGTTCACCGTCTACTCCTAGAGTGCGTTCATCACTGCAACATGACCCACGCTTCTGAGCCGCCAATAGCGAACCACCAATAAACTTGCGGCTCTGAGACACAGCACCGTCGGAAACCCTCACTCTAAACTTTTGTTCCACCGAACTCTAACTGCCGATGAGCCTAAGAGTTTCTTTTTCGATTCGATTGTGTCCACTGCGGAAATTAGCGAGCGAATACCGGTGTTGTGCCGGGCTGCATTGCGTAGCATGCGGGGTGTTGGGGAGCAACTGATGCCCGAGTGCCTCATGGGGATTTTTGTATTGCAGAGAATGGGGAAGAATTCGTTCTGCACGCGATAGCTGAGGCACGTAAGGCTGAACTTGTGTAATTTGTGGCATTGCTGCAGGCAGGGAATTAAAAGATCGATTGGATGAAGGCTGCTCATCGTTGCACTTATCAACAATAACGGAATCCTGTTTCACCTTAACAAGACGAAGACCACCCTTAACTCGTTGACGACGTTGAGGAGGCCGGAAATTCAACTCCACACCTTCCGTCGCATCTTTAAGCAACATGTAAATTTGGTAGCGAAGCTTAGCTTCACTACGTAGGTAGTCATTTCTTGTGTCCCTCTCAGGATTGAATAAATGAAGAACTTGTTCCGCCCATGTTCGCTGCTGCCGAGATCTGCGGTCAACTGATGAGAAAGGTTTATTGTCCGTAGGCTCGAATCCAGCATCAAAGCTGCGAAGAAAACTGAAAGCAATTCGTTCGACCAAAAACAACAATGCAGCCGATACCCATCCCACAAGTAACAACAAAAACGCATGCCTCAAGTCCATGAATGACAGAGGACCGATGGGTTGCACTATGCACGGTAATCTTTCGTCCCGCGTCCGTAAAAGAGAAGCGTAGAGATCGGACCGCCACTTGTCAAGGAAACCAAATCCTTGCAGCCTTGTGATGATGGGGTCGAGTTTCCCTTTGAGGGGAGACTGGTGGGCCATGAGCCACCCACCCGTTACTGTGTGGAGGTCCTCAGCACTAACTTGCAAAGCAGGTTCCCTACAACGCGTGATGTAGCGAGACCTGATGACTGACTCGGCGTGTCGTTTAGGCACTCCAACTATACACATGCCATACACGTCAACGTTGCGTAGGCCATCCGATATGGAAGAGAATTCGCGAGCATTCTTGGCAAGCTCTCGTTGAGAGACATCCAGGCTGCTGGTCAGCACGCTTGCCACAGTTGTGTCTCTGACTATACCGTATTTCTTCTTTGAACTGAGCAGACCCAGTGAAGAATTAATAGGCTCCTCATATTGAGTGTCGAGGATACAGTAAAACATGTTCCAGAAGTACAGGCACAACATAATTCTGAAGTAAAATGACCTGGCAACGCGAAAAACGTTTTTGATGGATTTGGCTAAGGAATTTTCCCTTCCGTTATTCCGGCGCTTGAAGTTAGCAGCGAAGGTGACTATGAGAAATATAATAACATGAAACAAGACGAGCACTGCAAAAACAGAAAGCGCCATGTCGCTTCTGAAAGGAAACATAACATACTGCCAGAGCAGCAACTTACTGGGGGGAGGACACACTATACTCCACAGCTCGTAGTGGAACATCGTGGAGTATGAAGCAGCAGTGGATCTGTCAGACTTGTACGCTATTCCACCTATGGCCAGGTCGGCTTTCCTGTACACCACGTCACCGACTTTACCCGTCCAAGAACCGTTAACAATTCTGCCCCACTCTCCTTCCGTTGGTACCTGAAGAACGAACGTAAAATTCAGCGCTTTGGAAGCGTACTCAAGCATACGGTATTCCAGCCCATCAAGGACTCCTTCACTTGTAATAAAAATATTCGACACGGAGGAGGTGTACGATACTCTGATCGAAGCTCCGGACATGCCGACATTTGGGCCAAACTTTTTCCAAGTCATACCGCCATCTCGTCCCCATTCAGCTACCGTTTGCGCATGCAAGTCATCGCAAAGGATGCATGATTGTTCCACTATAAACTTAAGCTGCGTCCTGTTAAGACGAGTAACGTTCACACTCTTGCGAACTACAAATCGTCTTTTCAATTCAGGGATGTATTTTCCTATGTTTTTATCATCAGTGGATAAAACGAGGGTATCTTTTAGCCTAATTATATCGGGGCGAAACCTCGCTAAGACAACCAAACCTCTCTGGAAGTGAGACCGAGACCAACTCAGCAAAACACGACAAGTTTCTTTCTCGGGTCTCTTCAGGAGAAGATCAACAACGGGCAAAGAAGACGCTTTCCTTTTGGCAGTAATGAGCCCAAATTTGGTTTTCGTGACGTCCAAAAGCATCATGGGAGAACCTCCTATCGATCCTTGCAGACTTTTCAAAAGCTCGTCCGACATTGTGCTTCTGTCGAAGTACACAAGCGTATGACACGGGCCTGTTCGGCCACCGCCAAACTTTTCTAGGACTGCCGCGAAGGCAGAAGTGGACTGGTCAACGGTTTTAGGTTTCAACCTGAATAAACGGTGGTGAAGTTCAGGAGACATCGGGTTGCAGCTGGTGCGGCAGGCCAGCACGGCGAGAGCTGTGGTCGAAATGAAGATCTTGAGCATCGTCCCTGAAATGATATTTATGTTAGACAATATTTGTGCGTTCCTGAAGCGATAATTGTGTGCTAAACAATATTTGTGCGTTTCTAAAACAATATTTGTTTGTTAAACAATATTGGCGTGTTCCTGATATTTGTGCGTTAGGTCATGTCTTAAGATACATCAGTACCTCAATTTACCTCAAATGTTTCGTAGTCGTCACCTGAACTACACAAAATTCAGCTGCTTACGCCCAACATTGCATACAATTCTGTTTTGTTCATTACTTAATACATTTCACCCAGGAATAGTTATTAAGCGATGGAAAACTTAAGTAAATTTCTTTACACGTTTTCTGAACATACAATGAAAGAATATTTCTAGGTGCAGAGACACGTTCGCATTAGAAAGCGTTTTGATTAAAAAATTAGAGAATTCTTTTAATAATGAGAAAATAAAATACAACTAAAATTGTGAATAAATTAAAAACTTTAGCAGCTACTCATGACTAAATTACGTTTCTTACGATGCAAGTTATCTGTAAACATTGAATAATTTAATTTACAACTTTTTCAATGTAGTGGACTAATATTATCATAGAAGTAAACCATTTATTCAACATGTCCACTTATGTGGGCAATTAAGCGCACATAAAAGTTATGAAAATAAAGTTCTTGGCGATAATAAAAAAAATTCCTTCTTCATTTTGAAAGGACAGAGATTTTAGCAAAGAATAAGAGTCTTCTCACCTTCTTTAGTGAACATTGAACTGTAGCTGAGCAGGTGATGGACGCGGAGTTCCTGATATGTTCAACTCACAGAGCGTCACCACAAATGAGAAAATGCATTACGAATTTGAGAAGGCTGCTGTTTGCAGATATCAGACTCCGTTAAGAGTTCAAAAAGTGAAATAAGAAAACAAATAGAGCATTCAACTTGTGAAATAATGTACTGTACTATTTCCTCCCCATAAAGTTCCAAATTCGATTACGAATCATTCAGTCTTGTCGTTGAGTAACTGATTCTGTTTGATTTTGAGCTCAGAACTCACGAATCTGGTGGACTTTTTTCTCCGCTGAACATCAGCGAGACATGGGTTCATGAAAGCTGCAGCATCAAATCAACGCATCAAATTAACTTTATTTCAGCCATCAATTTAATTCCATCGCGTAGCAATCGTCCACCATTTCTCACTTTCAAAAATCCAGCGTTTCTTCGTACAGTCCGATGATTGTGCTTATTTTCATTAAATTTGGAGCTAATGCAAAGAAGGGTCAACATCCAAGCACTCGTTGAAAAAACTCAGCACCAGCTGCAATAATTTTTGCGGTTTTGGTTCCAGTAAAAACAGAACGCGAAGCAAGTTACGCAAACCAAGAAAGATCTCTTAATTAGTTGACATAATCAGCCCCCGGCACACTATTATTAGAACCCGACATGGTAAGTCAATTAGTATGCCTCGTATGGTTTGACTATCAATTTAGGACTTTTATATCAGGAAATTATTAAAATCTAATGCGTTGTGATGCATCCCATGTATGAACTTTTTTTGTAAATAAACGGTTTTTCTTCTTTCTTTATTTTAAACCAAGAAGGATTGGTAGCAAATTTTCCCATGCCGTTATCACGACTCGGCCTGTCACTCGGCTGACTGTTGCGTCGCAACTGGAGCACAGGCGACGTCGCCTCACAAAATCTTCACAGAAATGTCACTTGAAATATTCAGAGCCTGCGGGTCTGAATGTCAGCGTCCCGAGTCCCACACGTCACTCCAGATTCCGATGATTTTGAAGTCCCATGGGTGCTACTATAGCGTGAGGTCTACCGCCATGCATGGCCTACCCAGGTGCTGTTTCAGATGTACGAATTAAGTTTTTATCACTAAATAAATTGAACGGAAATAATTAATACCCATTTGTTACCTAACCTCAAACTGTGGTACTAGCTAGGGTAGACCTCACGCTCTAGAAGCACCGTCCCATAAACTTGACTCCTGACATACCTAATGGAGTAACAAGTCTAGAACGATAATCCTTAATTACTCGTATTCAATTCTTCAATTACGATTTTGTCATTTTTTCCCTCAAAGGCACCAAATTAACACTTCGACCACAACGTGCGCAACTGGATTTTCATAATGCTGCTAACCGAGCAGTAATCACAAATTTAATTTCATAAATACTTAAAGTTAAATGAAGGCATGATCCAGTTCATGTTTGCCGTTTTCAAAATTGCTTTCTATAATTGACTTGGAATTTGAGTTGAATGTTGAACTTCAGTTCATCCCATTGCTGTAAAAGCGTTAGGTACCAACAGGACCGGCAGGTCACAAGGCAGCAATGAAGATGTTGGTTTCATGCGACAATTAACATGGGTATTACGACACCCATGTTGATAATATATCAACTATGGGTCTTTATCCTGAGATATTTTAAAAACCCATGTTTTTTTGTTTTATCTTCATATTAAATATTTTTTTTTCCTTTCATGCGACTACCACCTCGAACAGCACGGCAGAACTGTCTTCAATACATCGAATGAACACCTTTTAGACCTCGGGTTTTATTCGGCAAGTTTGCTCTAAACTCTCATGGCAGTTTGATCACACTTCTGACATCGCGAGACTCAAGTGTATAGAATTTGAATAAAATTTTAAAGGCTCCTAAAGCCATAAGGTTAACACCTGCTCGACAGCTAGCAAAACTCGGCAACAGAAAATTTGCCAGCCGCGTTCAGGGTCTAATACTTTAATTTTGGAGACTATTTGGCAATTCACCAAGTTTCAAGAAAATTTTGACGCATACTAATGGCTTCGTTATCCAACATGCAGCTGCAAGGGCGATATATTCTCATTTATTGTGAGACAAAACTCGGAACCTTCAGTTCACACTTTGACCACAATATTCAACTAAAATCTGAAGTCAACTGTAGAAAGGCATTATGAAAAGAGCAATCATTAACTGGATCATGCCTTCACTTAGCTTTAATTAAGTATTTACGAATATTGAGTTTGTGACTACTGGTCGGTCAACAGCATTACAAAAATACACCGGTGGCGCACCGGTAAATAGCCTAGTTTTAAAGTTCTATTGTCGGAATTGCGTAGGGAAGTACAGTTTCTTACTGAGCTCGAACTGGGCGCTCCAATTACGACGGCAAAGACGAAGCTGCAAGAAAACACTAAAAATATTCACTTTCGAAGCAGAGGCCTAGTCAGCATTTCTCCGTGCACGTGGCAGGAAGCGACAACTTCTTCAAAGAAATACCGAATTGAAACCAATTCCTGTCCCAATGTCTATGATAGGCGATAGCTCCAGCTAACGAGAGCATTCCACATTTGGTGCTTTCACTGATATTTTGGCGTAGGCGAGTTTGTTTTAAAATGCCGAAGTCCGTCAACATTTCCAGGGTTTCGAATGAAGTTTCATTTCCACAGGGAAAAAAATCATTACATTCAATGATTAGGATCCATGCATAGACGACCATCTTTCTTTTCTTAAAGTTCTGCCAGCTGCCAAGAGACAGGATTTCTTTCCAGTCATAATAAACCCACAACTTAGGTAAGACTTTTAGCTCACACTTGGGTGGTTAGGGCGAGCGCCATAAGTTTGGGTGGTTAGGGCGAGCGCCATAAGTTTGGGTGGCTAGGGCGAGCGCCATAAGTGAGGGCGAGCGCCATAAGTGAGGGCGAACGCTCATTCTTCATAACACATAGCCGAGGGTAACAGCACAACCGAATTCCAAACATTTTACGCTTTCGCAGCTCGACATCCGGCGGCAAGAGAAACACCGCTTCAACTACCCCGCATGCCGTTTTCGGCCAAAATCCATTTCGAGCATTTACTAAAGAGAGCTTCAACTTTCTGATTATTGGAGGGAAAAACAGTACGTCGAGTAATCAAATCTTCAGTACAACTTTCGCTGTAGGCCAATTCAATACGATGACGGAAATTGACTGTAGAATGACTCCAGACAGAGGAAAATAATAAGACTGCTAAATTCACGGCTTCAATTATGAGTGCGCAGATCAGCGGTCGTCTTCCAGGGCATTAGTTTAATTTTTACTTTCAAATCGGAAAAAGAGAAAAAAAAGTAGGATCAAACGCCAAGTTTTTTTTTGTTTGCCACGTATAATTAAATCATTTTTAATAGTAATGCTATTGATCTATTAGGATGCCAAATTTGTATGCACTCTCAAGGTTGCGCAGATCTTAAATCGGTGCCAGGAAAATCACAATCATACGTAGTGCTGAGAGGAGATGGCTCGATAGTCTTAATTTACATCGAGGCTAAAACCAAAATAATTAAAAGGAACTGCACCACACCGAGGCTTTACTTCTTCAAAGTAGGATCTCCATACAGAAACACAATGATAAAATTATCGAAGAATCCTCTTATACTTATTTCGACCTTCTTCGTGGAGTTAAAAATGGGAATACACATCTGTCAAACAATAGAGTCATTAGAAAAAGAAATAGGTACATCAAGATAATAAGGGTTGTCTCGATTCGAGCATCAAGAGAAACTAAAACATCCGTCTCCACACACGCACCCGACACAGCGTCATTAGAGATATGCTAGAGGTAAAGACTTGTCAACCACCTATGCGCAATAAAGGTGAAGCCTTTCTCACAACTCTAAGAATCGAGAATTTATCACCGCCATCACAGTGCCAGCACTTTGATAAGCACACTTTGCTCTAGCTTTCACTGTAGAACTAAGATCATGACACCTAAGCAGTTAATAGACAAACCTCAAGTCAATAATCAGGAGTGCTGATACGACGAATGCTTACGAAGTGCCGGAAGAAATGCGAAATTTAAGATCATTTAGCAGAACGGGCTGTTCAAACGGGTGTTACTTCCCTAGTTTCACAGGTTCTGTGAAACTTAATTTCGCGAAATTAATTAATTTCGAATGCTCCTGAATTTATTTCGCTGCTCCTGAATACTGAAAGGGGACACAACAAGTTCGAGAACTTGCATTTTATGAGAGAGGGCATGGACGAAATTAAGTTTAAACTATCTGGAGAACTCCTTATGCCCCAAGGTGCGAGCAGTTCAGAACGAGTTGACAACTAGATCATAATTAAAGGGAATCATTAACTGTTATTGGTTACGTTCACCCAGTACAAGGACGGCGCGAACGTATGAACAGACTGCTAAACTTTTGGACATGGAGGTCGCACCTACCCAAGCAGTACATAATCTTCAGCGATTAGGAAGGAAGGAGAACTGTAAATACGTAAACTACAAGAAACACCCCCACTTAGCCACATATTTTTCCGACGGTGAACCAATAGATAAGGTATTTTTCTAACAGAAGACAAAATTACCACACCGAAACTAGGGCAAAATCAGATTGAAAATTGGTACAAACGTGAAGGTATTTCTCTCGAGTGGCTAAAACTTCTTAAAAAAAGAAACCTAAGTACTCCACTTAAGAAGATCCAATCCTTTCGTGAAAGACATCGAAGAATACACGAAGACCTAAAAAGGAGAGGAGCAGACACACTATTTCTCTTCACACCATTCGTTCTCTTTTCTGACTTGCTCTTCCTCTGCAGGCGTGAAGTCGTTCTTGATGTTGAAGGTTTTACGAATTTCCTCAGGAGACTTGCCCTTGATCATGTTCGCCACGGTCTTGCAGGTGACGTCGAGCAGTCCCTTGATGTCCAGGTAGTTGGCGGCCAAGATGAGCTCGAACAGCGTGCCTTGATCAACCTGCGCACAGACCAACGCTGTCACGGCGCTGCTACAGCGTGAGGTCTATCTCGATCTAGTGCTACAGCGTGAGGTCTATCTCGATCTAGTGCTACAGCGTGAGGTCTATCTCGATCTAGTGCTATAGCGTGAGGTCTATCTCGATCTAGTGCTATAGCGTGAGGTCTATGTCGATCTAGTGCTATAGCGTGAGGTCTATCTCGATCTAGTGCTATAGCGTGAGGTCTACCACACCATAGCTAATACTCTAGCGTGAGGTGTACCACACTGTAACACGAGATCCATCTCTAGCTAGTACTATATAGCGTGAGGTCTACTGCTACATTTTCCTTCCCTAGTGGATATCACTTATTTCCATGCATTTAATTTAGTGATATACAATTTTTACATCTCAAACTGCACCTGGGTAGGTGATATATGGCGGTAGACCTCACGCTACAGTGATACTCGCTGTCACAATTGTGTTAAACCATCGTCTTCTCAGATGTGACCCAGTACAAGGAGTTCATGAGAGGTTTTATTGGACGGCGCGAATGTGCCGATTCATTATTTTGTGTCAAAGTTTCGAGCACAGCAGGTTTTTATGGATATAAAGTTCTCAGTCCCTTGTCCCACGCAAAAAAAAAAAGCGATGAGGTACAAAAACTGTTAAAAAAAAACGATCTGATTCAACGGCTTATCAAATTAGCTTTATTCCTTCACGGCAAATTTAAATTTCTGAACTACTAAGGCAAATTATGGCCCCAAAGACTCTGCATCAGCCCCCGCAGGGTCGCTTGCAGCATGAAAATAAAACTCCAAAAGCTAAAAGGGACGAAACTCGTGCAATTCCTTAGCACGTTCAAGCATATTCTTATCTAACTTTAGTTTTTCGACGGGCCTCTGAGCCCAAACGCAAGCATTAGAATGCATCTTAAAACACCTAAAAATCTCCATCACCTCCCGCAAGCTTTTAAAAATTCATTGAATATCAACGGTAGTCAAGCCCACCGAAACAAGTGCCAAGTTTTCAACACAGCAACTAAGCTACTTCATAACAGTCTCCCAGTGTGTCCAGAAATTTGAAACCCCGATGTCAAAATTAGCACAAATGTGTTCGAGACAATAATGGAAGAAGCCCATCGAAACAAGTGGCGTGGCAAGTCTTCCACAACGCAACTGAACTACATCATATCAAGGTCCATTCACAACCAGGAACTTTAATTTCCAAGCGCGAATATAGCCTCACTTAGGGGAAGAATGAGGGGAACTTCTAATAGAGTACCTTGAGGAAGTCAGCATCCCAGGAGGAAATATCGTCAGTCCTCTTCTCTTTGTTGTCGTCCTCATCGGGGAGAGGAGGGTCGTCCTTGTGATAGCTGCACCACTGTATCACCTTTTTCATTATCGCAGCATTGACGTTGGGCAGCGGCACCACCTCGTCCTCGCCCTCGTCCATGCCTGCAATGGCCAACATGAATGCAGGGCAAAAGTAACGCGAAGCGTTGTAAACTTAAACGTTTCCTTTGGGAAAACCTCGCCCATGCCTAACGCGAGACGATGTACATTAACGTTTCATTTGGAAAAACCTCGTCCATGCCTGCACAGGCGTGGGAGATGGTAAAAAATGACCACCATGACTACAGGCAAGGGTCACGCGAGACGTTCTAAAATAACACTTTGACCGCAGCAGGTAAAACTGAGTTTGATACTCAATTCAAAATTTCAACTGGATCATATTTTCATTTAGTTAAGATTAAGTATTTTTTCAAATTGAGTTTGTGGCTACTAGTTTGTCGGTAGCATATTGAAAATTCACTCACGGACCAAATATAGCTCACGCCAGTCAAAGTGTTAATCCAACGACGTGCACGTTTTAGGCTTTGGAGTGAATTGAACGTAGCAAGGAAATAGTTCGGCTGCTTTGTGTGGCCTGAAATTGTCATTTTAAACGCTTTACGTCATTTACTGCAGTTTATCTTAAGTAACGCAATAGATAATCAGAAAAAATTAGGAATAAGGTAAATTTTCTCTTCCCGCACGACGTACGTCGAGTACTTTGTGAAAATTTTGATGGATTCTCTGAATACTCGTGTGTCTTCTCTAATCTACTTTCTTTCTTCAAGTGCTAACAAAATCCTTACTTTCTTTGTAGCCACATACTGGCTTAGATTTACAGATTTATTCATTTAAAGCGGGCTTTAACTAAGAAAACTAACCCTTTATCGACGGTCCTCTCTAAAGGACATTAAGAAGTTACTCACATCGTTCTCATGTTCTAAATTCTTCCGTGGAAAGTTTACACTGTACTGCATTTCATGAACGAAACAAAGGGAAATTTCCGTAATATTTCGATCTAAAGCAAAACAATTTGGTCATTTCTGGGTTTAAAGTAGACAAACTAAATTAAGGAATTGCTCGGGGAGGAAGCTTAACATCTCCAGTTGAAGATCACAGAATCAATTGATATTCTTAGTGGCAGCAGAGCTCGACTTCTGAATCTGTAGCCAGAAAAAGGACCGCTAATTGTTCTTTGAGCAGATAGCTCTCAAAGATGCGCGTGAGATTTTGCCGAAATTATTGAGGTCAAAGCTACAAGATCAGGCAATTTAAATCTTAAATTTTTGAGCACAGATTAGACTGGTCAAAATAGTTTAAGTAACACATTGACTGCAATATGACCCATCGGTGTGCTGTGCTCTCCTTGCTGCAAAACGACCCATTGATAGATCGTTTGAAAAAGTTTTACCAATCTTTTAAAATGGATGGTATTTAATGGACCCAGTAATGTTTGGTATTTATACAACTTCTAAAACTTTTAAAACTGTAGAGCAGTGAACCGAAAAAAGATGGCCCTTATAATAAATAAAGTACATTCTATTTCGACAAAAGGAAAGCAACCTCACCTTTAGCTCGGGGCCTCACATATTCCGCTTGGGAGCACTAATTCCCATAGATGCAATAGCTGTATCCCCCTTAGGGGAATTAAAAAAAAAAGAAGGGGCACCTTTAAGTATAGACTTGAGGAATTGCAGAACCTTTGCACAAGGTGCGTACGCATAGGGAGTTGAGAAAGAAGTTTATGAAACAATATAAAAGTTGAAAAGAACGTAGTAGTGTTGAAAAACGGGACAACAGTGAACTGAGAAATGATAGTCCGTAATAAAACAAAGATCCATTCTACTTTAACATAAGGAAGACCTACCAAACCTTTAGCGGAAGACCTCATACCTTTCCTGAGAGCAACGTCCTTTTAATGAAGGGGAAAATCTAACGCGTGCGTCAAGGTTAGGGATTATAAGCATGCTAGGTTTATGGTGTGCCACACAAGTCGGTTATTTGAAAAAAAATAAATAATTTTCGGTGTTAGCTCTGAAATATGCTTTGTTAAAAGCAGAACCTCGCACGAGACTTCCATTTTGCAAAATCTTCCATCTCAATAGGTACCAAGCGCGTAAGCTGGGTTGGTGAGCATCAGAGAGTAGATTAGCCTAGATCTACAAGAGGTCTCAAACTTCACCGATAACGTATAAGATGCAGGGCAATTTTTTGAGCCAAAATTTTGATAATTGATAAAAAAAAGCATCTAATAAGCGATCCTATATGGCAATTTAATTTGATCGAATCCATATTTCCTGCAAAGAAGAAATGCATGAAGCTCACCCAAGTCATCGAGCATGGTCTTGATGGTGATGCTCTGCTTCGCAATTTCCACATCGACCTCGAAAACTTCCCCATCGCTGCTCTGCAGTTTGATGTTCGGCATCTGCACACGTGGACGTTATAGAATACAAACAACCGTACAACCTAGGGCAAATTCTAGGATAATCGAGTCAAAGTATAAACAGAATACAAAGTTTGATAAAAATAATAAATAGGGCAGTTTCAAAGCTCAAGATTTTCAAGCTTGACAGAAGTAACATGCACAGCAACAGGGAAGGGAAGATTTCTAGCAATTACTTTTTACAGTAATTGCCATGGTAAAGAATAGTAAATGATTTCTGCTCAAATCCACTGTTAATAAAATAAATCAGGATTTATTCATTCAAAACCTCAAATAAAGCACTGGAATGCACTCTTGTGATATTTTCAGTGCAGATGATTGGTAAAATTTTCACGTAAATAATTTTTAACCATGTTCATCAATTTTGCTTCTACTTTTGTGCAAGATCTGAATGGTACCTAGAAATTACCTGATATCAGAATAATTCTCAAGCAGTCTCAATTCACACAGACGAACTGAAACTTCATATTATGAGATTGAAAGTTGCTGCCAGGAGATTTTAAAAATTTCTTTGTCTAACACATGGACCATTTTATACACTCAAAAATTTGCACAGTTTAGCAATACAATGTTAAACCTCAATACAAACAATCCATAATAAGCTAAATTCTAGCTTATACAGTGCAATTAACAATATAGTATTGAATTCCCCAATTAATATTTCATTTTGTGAACAAAGTATGCAAACTACATGGAATCATTTATGGCAACATTATTTTAATATAGTAAAAGGGGTTGCCTAAAAAAGAAAGGGATAATCACAAAAAAGGTCAATGCCTTGGAATATTTTACCATAGATCTATTCCAATGAAAGCAGTTGCGCACTTTTGAGTGAAATTAGCTCATTGTTGATGATGCCACACATACGTGCAAGTAATAAACTGCTATTGCCAGTTCAAGTAGGAAAACAAGTAGGTATAGTGTTAATATAGTTGCAAGCAAAGGATGAAACGCAATGTAATGGCTATAGAAATGCTGCTTACCTTCAAAGAATTAGTCTTCACAGCCTTTAATGAAAACAAGAAAAACAGCAATCTTTGTTATCAATCTGAAAAGAATTAAATAACAGCAAGAGATTAGATTCAGAGTTCCTACAACTAAATTTTTTAAATTACAACATAACTAATATTCAAACATTACATTCATGCCTGTGGGAAGCAGATTGAATTAGCAGCACGAGGATTCAGTAAAACCGCACTACATTTTAAGTGCTTAATAAAGATGCATAAGGAAGGTAAGCTACATGATAGAGCAGGGGTCTATCCAAACTGAAGACTATCCTGATTACTCCAGCAAATTCAAAGAACCAAAAATATGTTAATTTCCCAGACATTTTTTATTCAGTTTATCACAGCAACAATAACTGTAGCTGTTGTGGGACAGATTGATCACACTAGCAGCCCGTAGTTTAGAGACCACTGTATTAAAAAAATGCATAAGAGATCAAGTACTTTTTCGTGTTCAGTTTCTTTAATTGAAAGAAAATATTAAAGAAAAATTGCACAGCCATTCTTCAAGCACAAGGCAGATCAGATACATGCAAATCTGAGATTGTGTAGATCTTTATGAACAACATGCTGCAATGATGTGTGCATGCATGACATTTGCCAACATATCCCATAGGCCGTACAAATCTGTCTACTTCTATACAAGTAAATCACTAAAAAATCCATAACATTAGTAGTTCAAATGCGCACTTACAGCTTATAATGATCTCCTTCAGAAGCTTCAACGCAAGTCAACATTCAATATGTGAATATTAATTACCCCTTTCAATAAAAGTAGTTTTAGCAAAATGCAGTACAAACACTCTAGAAACAATTGCAGCTTTAATGAAATGAAATCAAGACAGCAAAACAAATCAAATGCCAGGAGAAGTGACAGCAAACAAAGGCTCTGTAACACTTGGCACAAAACTCATCAAGGAAAACAAAAATTCACAAAATATAAATTAAATTTTAGATCATGTACATTAAAATTTTAGTATAGGCAATCAACACCTTCCTAGGAGAGAACAACATTCTGGCTTATTTATTAGTGTAGCTTAAGCAACTTTTACTCCATACTCCACAGAAAGCAAGAATAAAGGCGAAATATCAGTAAAACAAATGTTATAAAACAATTTAGAAAACTCGACCACTTCATTAGCTTATTTAGCGAACAAAACGGTCGATAATGAATTTAATGCGCTCATGGGATTTAGGAATTTGGCTTCCAAGAATCGGTAGAAGAACACATTTAAAGACGTTTCACATGAATGACATTTTGCTCGCTAATGTATAATTTTTGAGATATAACATTAATTATGTTCAGGTAGAAATAACATAATATGGTCAATTGCGCAATCGCCACATTGTTAGAACACGCTCACTTCTTTGGCAATAAAAACAGCATTGGTTTGGCTAAGTTAAGCTGTTTTACGTTTACTTAGGGAAGTTTATCCAACTAACCTAACGTTACCTAACCTAACCTCACCCATGGTTGTGTCAACACCGTATTACAGCATATTTGTGCATCCATTTCTTCATTTTTATATACAACATTCCTATAACTTCAAAGTTAAATTTCTGAAAAATTACGCATCAGCAAGCATAATTTCATTCATGTGAAACACTTGACTGCACTCCTTCAGTGACTCTTTGGAACCAAATTTTTAATTTACGCGAGCGTATCAAGCTCAATATCAACCGACATAATTAATGAGAGTACAATCTAAAGAGTAAGCCCAGGATGAAATCTCAGAAGCAGAAAGTTTTTCAGAGAAGAAATAAAGCTCAAAAATAAGGTATTTGTGAAGGAGAAGACATTAATTGATCTTCAAATTTTTGCTGCCTAAACGTAGTTTATTAGATCTAAATAAACAACTTTTCTTCTATGCACTTTTTGGGGAAAATGAGTGTTTAACGAGTTATTGCGGTATGTTAATTTTTGTCTTTGATGACAAATGCGCTGAAATACACATCTACTAATCGATTATCAAATTTTTGTTGCTTGAATCACAGTAATAACATCAAAATAAATTACTTTTCTTCTATACACTTTTTGCGGCAAATAAGTATTTTACGAGTGAGAGCGGTAGGTTTAGTTGTTGCGCGATTGAACTGTTGAGAGTACGTTTGGGTACTTTGTAATTTATTATTTGCCAACCAGGTGCAGCCTACGGAGCCTGAACCCACTTCTAGGATTTTCAAGTTAATAGTACAATAAAAATTATCACCCGCAAATAATGAGTTATTGCGATTTGTTAACTTTCATCTTCGATAGCAGTTATGCGCTTGATCATTCGAGCGCGTCGGAAGGGAGAGTCCATTGTAGTGTTGCCATCTGACACACTCAATGAATTACTTCCCACTTCAAACACTTGAGTTGCGGTAACTAATTTACCACTCTAACTCTTTAAATACTCATTTGCCCCCAGAAGTGCATAGAAGAAAAATGATTTATTTTGATCTAATTAACTATGTTTAGGCCAAAAAAAGTGGAAAATCAATTATTATCTTCTCCTTCACAGTTACCAAAAATAATTAAGTAAATGCCCCAAAATAATTATTGAAAAAATTAATTCCATACAAGAAGCTTTCAGATTTAAAAAAACCCAGTTTATTAAACATAAGATAAAATTATCACACATCTGCATAACAATATGCATTATGAAGTTTCATTTTATGCAGTGCATAAAACATTCTACTTCTTCACCAAAGCAATCAATCAATAAGAAATGATTTTACTAACAACATAAGACAAAAAAGAACAAGAAAATGTCATAGGCCAGTTTTGATCAAACAAATAACTGCAATTCCAGCAGTGCTTCCCTGAAATTGCAAAATAAATAAAATAAGCAGAAAAAAATTTACAAGGGAATAAAACGTATTCAAGGAATTTGAAGATGGACCTAGAAATGAGCAATTTTTAAAGGAGGAATCGGGAATAAAAACATTTATAAAAAATGCACTGGATGTTTAATTCCAGGAAGATATATTTCATCAGCTAGGTAGTCAATAGCAGTAATTCAAAACATACGAGATGTTTCACCACTGAATATCAATTACATTCATGAAATTATTCACATAGAAATTTTGCGTTTATTAACAGGAAGGGAAGTTTTGATTGAAGATCATTATAAACAGAATCCACAACATCGAAGCGGAAACAGAAGATCTAGAGCACAAGAACATATAACGTTTTCCTAGATCAACAGGTTTCCCCCAAATAAATGCATAAGCAAAATTAAGTAAACCAAAAACCCTCATCTCAACAAGCTGATGAACTTTTAATTATGCGGAAGAAAAGTTCCACGATATCGATTAAAATTATTCCTACCAAAATAAACCACTATACCTTGCAATTAAATCGCATAGACAATCGTTAAATTTATATGAAACGGCAGCCTGCCCGAATTAGCTGTACGAATTCATTACGTCGGTTTAAGACTCACCTTTCTCCAACCACCCTCAATTTCTCTTCAGGAAGTTACAGGTAAGGACGAACTAGGTCTCCAATGTTAGGAATGCCTGCTATGACGATTGTATCGTGAAGCTCAACGAAGAATGTTGTTTATACCCTAAAGATCTTTTAAAATTGCTCGAAATAATTATCATGTCTCCTTCACGCTATTATTATATTTAGAGTATAATCCTATGAGAGTATTTGCAATATTTGTATACTCGGCAATTTTTAAAAGCATTCATAATATTTTTAGTAATCAGATAATAAATAACAACACAAAAAGTCATCAGGATTACGCTAGCAAATTCTATCGTTACGGGACCTGTGAGCTGAATTAAAAACTAACTCATTAAATGTTGTTAAGGCAGGGATACACAGTTCTATGAATATCGTTCTCTTAGAGCAATTGTTTGTGCGCATATGCCTTTGCCTCCTATACATATATGAGGCATGGGTAGACTACATCTAATAAATCTTACAACCATTAAACGTTTAGAACCTTGTATTTTGATTTTTATTTCGAGCAAAAACGGCTGCAATTTGGTTTCGCTGCATAAAAATGATAGAAATCTGCACAATGGGTACTATTAATGAAGTTTTAGTTCTACTAAAATTTGAAATACTGTGGCCGGCTGTCGAGGACACAAGAGTCCCCTGTAGCGAGGGTCGGATTGCCGAAGAGCAGCGGCACGCGTAAAGAGGTGCACACACGCCCACGGCTTAGTTCAGTCTGTCGTGTTGGCCTTTGGCTGACACGCTCGTCAGCTTCCCCGAATCCCTTGCTATGGCTTGGAACTCGTTGCAAGAAGAGCAGACGAACATTTTAAGTTTTCATATACGTTTTTCGCCGAAGATGTGAGAAACTCCCGCCGCTGCTCCGCTTAGTCTTAAATTACCAGCGTTATTAATTCTTAGGCTGATCAAACGAATCAAAGCCCTTGAACTTTATTGCCGAAGGCTCTTAAATCTGCCTTACAAAGTCCGCAATGGACCTCAGCGTTCGAGCAATGGCTAGAATCATGACAATATATTACACCAAGTGTAATCAATGAATGGAAATAGAAGAAAAAGTGAACTAAATTAAGCAAATTATTTACAGTGAACTCTACTGTCAGACCCCTCATTTCTTGAATTTTTGTGAGTGTTAAAATCTTGGTTGGTACAGGATGTATCCGCTTGTGATATAAGTCAATCATCAGCGTATGCAAATTTTATGTTTAACGTCACTAAATTTATCCGAACATAATATGTTAGTGCACACATGCTTGGTAAACTAAGTTCACTCACTTTTAACAGTGATTTTTGATGGGCGATATGGGTAATTCTATATAATTCTGAAGGTATTTGCCTGCTAGCGTTAGGTGAGCAAGGTTTTGTTGCCGAAAAGCCATCGAGCTAAAGGGTGCAAAACTTTTCTGGTAGCCAAACTGTAGAAGTGAAATAATTTAGAGAGAAAGAAATTTTTCGATTGCTGTGTTGCACTTACGAAAAGTAGGTAATGAAATCAGGCTTTAATAATACGAACACATTATACTTCAAAACACAGCAAATTGCAGTTTTAATTATAAAGGTTTTACCAAAATCTGGGTTGATAAGATATATGCCTTTAGAACATCATTTATACGACTTTAGAGTAGTACTTATAATGTTCATCACCTATTACAAATAGTTTTACAATATTTGATAATGACGGCGACAAATTTTCTGTACAAACGAATTTTTTTACAAATAAATGATTCATCAAGGGAATATCAGTCGCAAAAGAGGAGAAAGATAGTTAGAAAAAAAGAGCGAAGAAAACATCCCGCAGCCTTTTGAACTAGGAACTAGGTGAGCCTTAGTATAAAACCGAGTCTTGCCGAAGAGTACAGACACTCATCAGCCAAGGTCTTGCAAAGTGAGTGCTCCACGATGAGGGAGCAGGAACGTACAATTTTGAGAAAAAACTCCAATAAATTGTTCCTTTTAATAGAACGCCCGTATGGAATTTCAAAACAAAAAACAATTATTTGCAAGGTAACAGTGCTAAAAAATACAATTTATGTTTCATTACAGAGCAGTGCACCCAACAAGAAACGAAAAAAACAGTACACATCAAATGAAACAAGGAAACATGCATTCAACACAATAGCCGGACCAGATTACGTATCCAAGTCCTCCTAAGCATAATGTGGTGATCCCAGCGGCAAGCCGCGGACCTCCACAAGACCTGAGAAAAGCTGCCTCCAGACTAC
>JACJUY010002187.1:76219-103173 GCA_014220935.1 Platorchestia sp. MABIK
AATTTCCCTTATTCAAAGGGTGGTGGCAGCGGCAATAGCTAACTATTAATTAAAATCATGGCGAGGACATAAGTCTCGCCTTATTATTAAAATAAAAGAAAGTGATGTACTCCACATATCACGACAATTGCAATCTAAATTGAACATCTCGGCGGACGATCCACGTAATTCACAACGAAATGCTGACAGAGAAGAGGATCAGGACATCTGGCTGGGCCACTGATAATACCCATGTCGATAGGTGGAACACATGATTAGGACGCACGCAATCCACATGCTCTCCTCGTGGAGTTCGGAAATTCCAACACCCTCTGAAGAGAGTAAAGCCTCTCCAATTGTTTCAAATGACAATTTTTTAATGCGCTTCATGCGACGGGTTAAACTGAAGTTCAATATTCAATTCAAATTTAAATCCAATTGAAGCAAGCAATTTTGAAGATTGCAAGCAATTTTGAAAATAGCAAGCAATTTTGAAAATAGCAAACAATTTCAAAATTGCAAGTAATTTTAAAAATAGCAAACATGTACTGGATCGTGCCTTCATTTAGCTCTCATCAAGGATTTATATAAATTGAGTGAGTGCTGCAGGTCGGTCAGCAGCATTATGCTAATCTCCTCAGTGACCACCAGTGGGCTCCTTCGCCGGAAACGTGTTCAACAATATTGCTGTTAATTTTTTTCTCAATGCCGCACGCACGAAGGAGACACTTGACACGTTGACTATGTTTCCGCGGTTGTTACGGTTGGTTTGGTGAGGCTGTAAGGAGCAGAATTGGGAAATCAACTTTACTGCTCGAATACATCTCCACCTCTTCCAATAAACATGAAAAATTTAACTGCACGATAACATTTTACATCGTTCGATAACATTTATTTTTTGAAAAAGTTGTGAAACATGAAACGGCTTGAAGACACCACAGAAACAGACGTTCCTCTTCACAGCAACCTCGAATACAACACAATTATTATTATAATTACTAGTGATCATAATCATAATTTATCATATCATAATTTACCGTCATAAATGACGGTATTCCATCATAAATTTACCATCATAAACGACGATATTTTCCCTGAATAAACCTTCTACACGTGGAGGACCAACAAATATATCCATCCCAATAGCACCCGCGATAAATATATTCTTGTACTGGTGAAACTCGTATCACAGATACGGTCATTGAGCGTCCTTATGAGCGTCACAGAGAGACGGAAGAAGCGGACACCAAACAAATAAATAAACACACCAAGCGTATGATCAGGTAAGATTATTATAATTGTTTAACCACCGTTTCCAGTAACAAACGATTCGCACCGTGAAACACAGTAGCAAGTGACATTTCAAGTCTCATCAAGAACGCATAACTTATGCCCAACGCCGCAAAACAAAGCACGATAAATAATTTTCTCTCATAGACAACAACATATTACTGCACCACTTACCTCAACAGAGAACAAGAAAGAAAGTCACGCCGTAACAGAGATAACAATAAACAATCCCCACCGTAACAGTGACAACAAGAAAATACCGTACGATCAAATAACAGAGAAATCAAGTTGGAGGATCTCAAGTAAAGAGACTCCCAACACCAAATTTTCAGCTCAAGCCTCCACGCCGCCATTCGACGCCAGTGAAACAAATGAAATCCTCATTTCACTCCATCATAAGTAAAAAATAAACGAACATCATTCCAGTAGTCAAACCAAAACGGTCAATAGCGGAGATGTAACAACATAAGTGCAGTGTAAATCAAAGAATCTTTCATGTATATGACACATAACGGAAATATGACATTTATGCAGAGTAAATCAACGTATCTCTCATATATGTGACACATAGCGGACAAATAACAACATATACAGCATAAACCAAAGAATGTTTCATGTTTGTGAAACATGATTCCGCACGAGGTCGCTCATTTTTACGCCATGAATTGTTACGGGGATTATGTTAACAAATAGGTCTCTACTCTACTCGGAGCTTGATTAAGGCAGCTGTTAGAAACTCCAAAAACCACCACGAATGAAAGCCACCCCGGACAAAAACATCTTAGCCGAAACACAAATTTGGTTACAACAATGCTAAAAATGCCCGCAATGAAACGGCGCTTACAGCACTCCAATTCTTTTATCAAACTATTGGCTCTCTCATTCCATTATTATTATCATCATTGACTGTCTTGATGTGAAGCAGCAATTGGGGATCACAACCCCACAGACACTTTACAAAACACGCAGCAAATAACTCCAGCTAAAGTTTGGCTTGGCGTCAGAATTGCTTCTTCAACGCCTCCATGACGTACGAAACAGTGCCCTCACCTCCGGCACCGTCGCTACTACTGCCAGTACCGGCACCGTCATTACCACTGCCGATACCATTAGCGGCACCTTCATTACCACTGCCAATACCGGTACCATTACCGGCACCGTCGTTTTTACTGCCGGTACCGGTATCGGGACCGCCGGAAGCCATCCAGTTGTTGTGCGGGAGGGCGGCAGGAGTGAGGAAGCGGCAGACGTGCGGCGCCACGAGCTGCGGGGTGGCCAGGTGCACGTGGTGGCCGCCAGGCACCGCCACGTGCTCGAACTCACGGCAGTGCTCCCTGGAATACGGACACACGTCAGGCACAATGCGGACACACGTCAGGCACAAGCACGACGCTTAAGTGAACTGCAGACAAGCAAGACGCCAAAAAAGTTCACGAGATTCTTTAATGTTTTTTTCAAGGTTCAACAAGAGCTGTTCATTCACGTCTATAAAATGTAAGGATGGGCGTGTCCCCGACGCAGACAAGCAGACACCAAAGAAGTTCACTAAATTCTTTAATGTTCTGTCACTTGCTTCTCAATAAGGCTCTTTTTCCGTACTCTAAATTAACTTCAGCAGAGCTGTTTATTCACTCTCTACGGTACATGCATAATATCAGCGCAAATACCCAAGCAGAGTAAGAACTAGTGAGAGGCTGCGGCCGCTGTGAACGTTGAACGTAGGACGGATAGAGTGGAGAGTTGGTGGGTAGAGTGGAGAGTTGGTGGGTAGAGTGGAGAGTTGGTGGGTAGAGTGGAGAGTTGGTGGGTAGAGTGGAGAATTTGTGCTGCGCAAGTGGTAAACTTTGAGCGCAGATGAATATAGTACTGATAGTCACTCTCTACTCGTAAGCCGTGCGTCACCCGTAGCACGAGAAAGTACCAGTGTATTGGCGGTATTTGTGCTGTTCGCCTGCGGGTTGTCTCCGTTTGAAGCCTTCGTGCTCTAGTTCCCCAAAGTCCGTTAAATCGACCAGGCATAAAAGCGTAGTTTTATTCGTAAAGCGCAAACAACTTCACAGGTTTCTGTTTTTTTATCTGTACTTTTAACCCAACTTGAACTTGTTGAAAGAACATCTAAATAAAAGTGAAATCCCTTCTTATAAACTCAACTATATTTTAATAGACGGTTAAAAATTTATAAATGTTTAATATACATGCCACTACTATACTGCATTGAAAAGCTGATTATGAAAATGTGGAGAGGAAACTTTCAGATACATAGGAAATACTTGCTAGATGTAATCACCGATAATCGTTTGGCGGCATTTATATGTGGCTGGTAGTCCTGACGTAGTCCGCTTTAAACCATGGTAGAAATTCACGGCCACAGCCAAAACAGTAGAGGCACGTCCGCCAATACTTGGAACAGCTGACACACGGAGGAATATCAAGTTAATATGCAGCTATATGCTCCCACTCCTTCCTAGACCAGCAGAAATCTCCTCCACCTCAGAATCTCAGAAATCTCTACCACCGCACACACACTTACACACCACTGCTGCCACCACACACTTCATACCACGTGCACCACACATTTGCACACCACTAAGCGCACCACAACACCCTTGCATACAACAACGCGCATCACAACGCGCACCACACACACACCCGTATGTCTGGAGGAAGGTGTCGATGTGAGCTTTGGTGTCGCGCGAGAGGCCGCCCGACGCCTGCACCAACAGCAGCCGGCACCGCAGCCGCCGCGCGTACTCCAGCTGCTGCTCCGTCGTCATGCTCAGCAGGCTGGGGCACCTGATCTAAGGGGCACGAATCAAATTGTATAAACGTTTCTAAAAGAATCATATCGTATAAACACTTCAAATTAATCATATCGTTTAAACATGTTGTAAATGAATCATATTATGCAACACCTCGTGAATCATATCTTTTTGATCACATTACATGAAAACTTACTAAGGTATCCCTTATTTTTAATCATAATACATGAACACTTCCAGAGGTATTGTGAATTTTTTTATATCAGATTAAACTTCGTAGATGAACGGCATCTTTTTGATTAAGTCGTACTATCCTTCGTGAATGAATCATCTTTTTGATCATATTTTATAACACTTCGTGAATGAACCTCATCTTTTTGATCATATCGTATTATACTTCGTTAATGAACCATATATTTTTGATCATATCAGATAATAGTTTGCACAAGAATCGTTCATTTCTGTTGAAATTAGGTTAGTTCATATTGACAAAGCACAAATTAAAACCCTTGAATTGAGGTGGCTCATGCCGTTATTTGAAGAAGCAAATGGAAACAAAATCCACCATTGTCGTAACTCGGCATTGGATATTGACGCTACCAATGACTGAGTCATCGTCCAACCTCAATGTAACCCTACGTTGTTGTAAGAGTCCAACCTTCATACAACCCTGGGTTGTTTTGAGTCCAACCTTAATACAACCCTAGGGTATTTCAAGAGTCTTACCTTGATACAACCCTAGGTTGTTGTAAGAGTCCAACCTTATTACAACCCTGTAAGATGGACATACGGTCATGCATTTTGCGGAATTCGATTGTCGGTTGAATTTAGTTTACTTCTTCGTTTTTTAGACACAATACGATTTTCAAATGAGTGAAAGAATTTCATTAACCCTTTACTATCAAAGTGGATTTCAACATCGTCTTTTAAAAACAGCTCTAATATGTTTTATTCCTTGCGAAATTTGTGTCCTAACGTGTTTTTGGACGTTCATTGTCGAGTGGCGATCACTTCCTCGTTGTGATGTCGGTGACTACATGATGCCGGTGCCAGATTAATGATGATGGTTGGTGATGACGGTAATATGAGTTCAAAATGCGGACGTTGAAGGGTTAACTATCAGTCCCGCCGCCAACCTCTCACACCAGCATTCACCAACCGAAGATTAGCATTAAAAACACAGTAGAGCTTCACAAAAGCATTAAATAACCAAAACGAGGGATATTTCACGTTTTTCTGGCATTTTTCTGCAATAATTTCAATGAGAAATAAATTGATAGAATATAAGGTGGCTTAAGAATTTCATTTCCGCCGTAATTTCAATGGAAAAAATTAGATCACAAGGTGACTCGAGAATTGCAATTAAAACCTCGCTCGGTCGTCACCTGGAGATCGTAGCTGAACTCGTAGAGACCTGAGGGCAGCTGGCGCGCCCCTCGCTTCAGCAGCGTTCGTACCCCCGCCTCGTCTGATCAAGGAAAAGATAACTCAAGAAGAGGATGTGTAAGTCAAGAAAAGGATGCAAGTCAAAAAAAAGATATGTGTCAAGAAAAGGAAAAGTGTGCCAAAAAAGGAAAAGTGTGCCAAAAAAGGAAAAGTGTGCCAAAAAAGGAAAAGTGTGACAAAAAAGGAAAAGTGTGCCAAAAAAGGAAAAGTGTGCCAAAAAAGGAAAAGTGTGCCAAAAAAGGAAAAGTGTGCCAAAAAAGGAAAAGTGTGTCAAGAAAAGGAAAATGTGTAAAGAAAAAGGATGTGTGTATCAAGAAAAAGATGTGTAAGTAAAAAAAAAGATGTGTAAGTCAAGGAAAGGATGTGTAAGTCAAGGAAAGGATGTGTAAGTCAAGAAAAAGATGTGTAGGTCAAGAAAAAGGATGCGGAAGTCCAATGGAACCAGATACGTGTAAACTAGTTTTTCAAATACCTCATAACCAACACCAGGATGCAATGACGGTTACTCTCGGTCGAACAGGTACCCATTCCCGACACCTGAATCAATGTGACAGCAGTGAAAACAGCAGGTCCGTAACGAAACAAAATTCTATTTTATTTAAACCAAAGGAAAGCCAACCTAATCTTCAGCTCAGGACATCCGATTTTTTCCCTAAGGAAAGCTTACGTCTATACATAGATATACTCCTGAGAGGACTCATAACAGACAATAAAACACATCCCACGGAACTCATGAACACACACACAGCAACGCACACATCACACAGGCCACCAAAACACACACACCCACCACCCACCGAGCGCCTTCTCACGGCTCTTCATGGCGCGCTGGAAGAGGTCCTGCGCGGTGTAAGCAGGCTTGGGCCCGTTCAGCTTCTGTTCAATGCTAATCAACGTGTCGAGCGCACGCTCCGTCTGGGCCGGCATGGCTTTGGGCTCCACGTGGAATGGCTTGACCATGTCCAGTAGCACGACGGTGTGCACGAGGGAAGGACGTGTGCCCGCGTACAGCATCGCCAGCGCCCCGCCCATGCTGTGGCCCATCAGTATCAACTGCACGGAAGTAAAACGGTTTACTTGAAGAAAGGTTGAGACGTGAAATGTGTTACAACAGACTGGACATTTAACATTTCTAAATATTGAAGTCTCAAATTGATACATAAGCCATGAGTGGTGCACTACCACTAGCACCAACACCACCACAAGCAACTCACCATTATGTGTACCACTATCACCAACACCATCACCAACCATCACCACCAAGACGCACCAGCGTCTCACCATCATGTGCACCAACACCACCTACACTATCACCACCACCTACACCTTCACCACCACCTACACCACTACAATCACCTGCACCACTACCATCACCTACACCACCACCATCACGACGCACCTGCGACCAGCCGAAGAACCTGACGACCGTATCGATGGGGATGAGGTACTCGATGAAGTTGGAGGAGAAGCCCCGCGGCTTGTGCGAGGAGAGGCCGTGCCCCGGAAAGTCTATGGCCACGACACAGAGGTGGTCGGGCAGCAGCGCCACCAGGTGGTCGAACGTGCCTGCGTTGTCCTGCCAGCCGTGCAGGCACAGCACCGCACTCGGGGCGCTCGGCCGCCACACTTTGCCTGGTGTTAGGGGACAGTTGTGATCCGTGTGTACTGTGTGTTGTGAACCGTGTGAACTGTTGAGTTGAGATCTATGTGAACTGTTGAGGTGTGAACTGTTGAGTTGAGATCTATGTGAACTGTTGAGTTGAGATCTATGTGAACTGTTGAGTTGAGATCTATGTGAACTGTTGAGTTGTGATCCATGTGAACTGTTGATGGTGAACCATGTGAACTGTGGGTTGTGAACCATTTGAACTGTGGGTTGTGAATCATTTTAAAGGCCTTTTAATCGTGATAGATACAATTTGTATCAGCAACATTGTATACATACACAAGTTGCAAGAATGTTGCTGTATACGCCGAGCAAACTGTTTAGACGGGTATGGGGTGCGAGGCAACTTTAGTATCGCACCAGAGACAAGGTTTATACAAATTTTCTGCTCCACGGCAGATTTTGTGATGTTTTCACCAGTTTGCATTCTCTGGTAAACTGCGATCTCATATTATGCCACTTCTTTCTGATCAAATCAGCAGTTATGACCTCATTGTCGTTTTTTATTTCATTCACAATACTCGCAAGGGCTACTTCTTTCTTTCATCTATCTCTATATTCGTGGGTTTTTACTGCCCATAAACACCTGTGTGCTTCATAGTTTAGAATTAGAGAGAGCCAGAAGCGCAGCCAGGGGGAGGGCACGGGGGCTATGGCCCACCCCCCGAAATATTAAGCAAGGCCAGTTTCAGTCGCCGTTTTAAGTAAAAGAATAGAAAGATTGCTGATATGTGAACTGTACGTTGTGAACCACTTTATGCATTACGTACGTCACCCTATTCGGGTACAGTTGAACTATGAGTTGGGGACTATGTAATTCGTCGCCCACTTCCTCTGCATCACATACTTCCTCTGGTATTTGAGTAAAATTAAACTGTGAGCTCTGAGCACTTTATGCATCACACACTAAACTTATTTCGAGCCCACTTGAACATTTGAGTTGCGAACTATGTTACGCATTACCTACGTCACCTCATTTGAGTAAAGTCGAACTGTTAAGTTGTGAACCACTTTACGTTATCACCCACTCTACCTCATATGAGTACCGTCTGTGAGTTGTGAACTGTTATGCACAACCAACTCCATCTAATTCGAGTAGAGTTCAACTGTTCAGGTGTGAACCCCTTTATGCATCACCTGCGTCACCTCATTTGAGCGCAGTTGAACTTTGAGTTGTGAATCAACTTATGTAAACTTCAATTATATGGACAACCGTAGGACCTAGATATTTTATTCATACGATACTTGCTTTAAGTTTTGAATGACCGAGATTGACATTTGTCCCACACAAGTTGAGGAATGCACAAAATCCACTCAACGCCTGCACTCAGAGTGTCATTCATCCCATATATGAACCTGAACACAGCTTATCTTCACACTCTTAGATTTTCAGATGCAGTTCTCAGGAAACCCTAAAAAAGCTTTTCCTATTCAACCCTATTATTCTAGAAGCTCAACTTTAAATAAAATCGCCTTTGCTGAAAGTGTTTTGACTCTCATTATATTTCTGAATATTTGGGGGACCAGTAGCAAAGACTTGCGTATATTCGCCATAGTTGTTTCACAAACACACGCACACAAATGAACTTCTAAAACACGCGGGACATTTCAGACATCAGTGAATAATACGTAAAATTTCTGCACACAAATGGTGTACTAAGCCAAGTTTTAGTGTAATGGTGTCGACTGAACTTTATTACTATATAAGAAAGTTTTAGCCTCCCTTTTACCACGACAAAGATGTTCCAAGAGAGGAAGGAACAATTTAGTATGGAGTTGAGGGAACGCGGAATCTTAAGAAAGTAGTAGGAGCTGAAAAACAGGACAGCAGTCAACCGAAAAAAGATGGTCCGTAACAGAACAAAAACCAATTCTATTTCAACAAAAAGGAAGCCTATCTAACCCTTTGCTCGGGCCTTCACATAGTCCCCCTGGGAGCGCCATACCCATAGATACAATAGTTGTATCCCCCTGAGGGGTGTCGACTGAACTGACCAGCGATGTGTCCATAGGGGACGGGTATAGTGAACTCCCGCTCTTCTTCCTGGGCCATCACTGCAGGTCTGCACGAGCGCTTCTGTTATTGCACCTGAAATTACAACCACTCAATTTATACGAAGTTCAGCATGACTCAGCATGAAATTTCAAGCTGTGAAATTACAAGTTTTAAAGTTGTTTACAAGTTCTAAGGTTGAAGCGCTGAAGTTGCTGCTTCTAAAGTTACAATTTAACTTGACAACTAGAAAGTAACTAGGAATGATGAGCTCTAGAGCGCAAGACACAGGATATTATTATAATTACATAAGTGTGAGCCTCACTAATCCTAACAAATGTGTTCTCAGGAAGGGAAGCAGGAGGGACCATGTAGCATGGAATTAAGTGAAAGAGAATTTATGCTCAAGGTATGTCCCCACACCCTCCGCAGAGGAAGAGCAGGAAAAGAAGATTAGATTAAATTATGTGTTGGTTTAAGCTACCCTAACCGCTACAAAAAAAAAGCGTTTCAAAGAGAGGAAGAAGGAAGGCACCATTTAGTATGGAAATAAGGGAATGCGGAATCTATGCAGAAGAGGCATAGAAATAGTAAGTTGAGGAAGAAGGTCATGAAACAAGAGAAAAGTGGAAGAAGAAAGTAGTAGGTGCTGAAAAAACAGGACAGCAGTGAACCGAAAAAAGGTGATTCTTAATTTAACAAAAAACATTTTATTTCAACAATAAAAAGGCCTACCTAACTCTCAGCTCGGGCCCTCACATTTTCTTCCCGAGAGCGCTAATTTCCATAGATACAATAGTTGTATCCCCCTGACGGGAGCAAGAAAATAAAGAAAAACAGTAAATGTTCAAGCAGTTGATCACATAGTTCAACTCATTGTTTTTTAAAAATACAATTTTGAAAAAGCCGTTTAAAGATCTTTACGAAACAAGATAAAAGTTTAAAAAATTGGTACCTAAAACCAGCACTGCAGTGAACCGAAAAAGATGGTCCGTAGCAAAACGAAAAACCTATTTCACTACAACCAAAGGAAGGCCTAACTAACCTTCACCTCGTGACCTTACATTTTCCCCTTGTAACATAAACGGCCTGAAACACCTGGACCGAGTGCCAGCTAATGGGGCACGCAAATGGCACAGCCCCACACAGCTGGCGCAGACCTGAGGTTAGGCCGAGGGGTTGGTCAGGACCCTGCAGCGACCCCGCGCTGCCTCTGCGGCCTCGCGCTCTTATAACTTAGGGGCAGTGGGGAGCTGAGTTGGGGGAGTGAGGAGCTGGGGGGAAGTGAGAGGTGGAGTGAGAAATGAGGGCCTGGAAGTGAGGGGCTCAGTAGCAAGTGAGGGACCAACAAAATGGAGATTATCTCAAATAAGAAAGTGGAGGATGGAAGTGGTGCGAGTGGAGCGACAGAAATATCAGCTGCTGCTTTGTACCTCAGCCGTGAGAGAATATTTAGTAAGAAATTATCAAAGACTCACCTCGATCAGCCATTGGCTCTTTTGGGATAGAGAAACATGAATGAAACGGCAACATTTACTTGTTTTCCAGAGTTCTGCAAGGCACAACAGACAACAGTGACAGCAACAATTAAAAACAGGAATACGTACAATGCGAACGTAATTTAAAATTTATAGAGCATAACAATGAACAACAAATATGGCTTTCAAATCACCAATGTGTATTGTATCAAATAACCATAAAGTAAAAATAACTGAGTCTCCGCCTAGCGAGATATTTATCAACAGATTTTATTTAACTCAAGAACCATCTTCATTCAACTTGAACGTGTTCATTTAACCTAATAACCATTGCAGGAATACGTGTTTGTATGTGCGGCGCTGGCTTTAAAAAGTAAAAGTCGATTTTAGAGTTACACAATATCGCCCTTTGCAAAGCAAAACTTACAGCATTAAAAATTGGTTCTACATCTCCATAACTTGAATACAGGATTATATTGGTAGTAAAATTGCAATCCAGCATCGTATTGGTCGAAAACTTCGAGTCCAGCATCGTATTGGTAGTATAATTGCAATCCAGCATCGTATTGGTCGAAAACCTCGAGTCCAGCATCGTATAGGTCGAAAACCTCGAGTCCAGCATCGTATTGGTAGTAATTGCAATCCAGCATCGTTTCATGCAAATCTAATGTAACTAAAAAGTTAAATTGTAACTAAACTGTCAAATTATGAGATGCATTAACCATGCAAATCTAATCTAATGTTCTAATGTAATGTTTCATGCAAATCTAATGTAACTAAAAAGTTAAATTGTAACTAAACTGTCAAATTATGAGATGCATTAACCACCTCGTGAACTATGCCCAGTAAAGGCAGAGTCTCCCAAGAAAAAAAAATAAAAGATTAAATGGAACGTTAATTTCTTAAATTGCAGCTCCAACAGACTCCAACTGCCACCGCTGCCGACGAGGACAGACTCGAGTTCACAGCAGTTCACAGAACAAAGTTATTCAGAGAAAGATATAGGACAAAAAACTATTGATCGGTATCACACAAAATGGAAGCTAGATTGTAATACTTGACTTTATCATTCTGTCTAAGAGGTATACGTCGTAACTGAGATCTTAAATTAAAATTGTTTTTCTATATAAATATGTATTCCACATTATATAATCACGCAACGATCATTATGTATTATATTTATACATAATTATATTACTTACTTCAAGACTCCCTGATTACAACAAAGGTGATCTCATGAGATCTAAGTGAAAGGACCATTTAGTATGGAATGTAGAAAACGGGGAACCTATGCACAAGGTGTGTCCCCACACGCTGACCCTGCGCATAGGAACAGCTAGTTAGGAAGAAACAACGAAGAAGAGATGGCGAAGATGGCATGAAAACCGACAAAAGCAGAGTCGGCATGAAGTACTCCTTACATTAGTCCCGCAGGCCAACATACAGCTGAGGTAACCAAGCAATATCTCCCCTGAGGTGCCAGTCCCAATGGGCCACCCAGTTTAACTTTTTCGCTGGAGCATGCTTGTTTTTCGCCGGCTTAGCGATTTAATTACTTGGGCGGCGAGAAACATGCATGCAGGCGGTGAAAAAGTTAGACTGGGCAGAGCTTCCCAACCTGTGGGTATTTTACCTCACTGGGGCAGTTTGGGGTAAATTTTTTTTCGTATCTTGCATACCTAAAAGACAAGCAACGCAAAATTACTTCTTTGAATTATTAAAGGGGTAACAGGAATGATGAATGGGGTATTCACTGCCTAAGGTTGGGAACCTCTGCCAGAGACCAACCTAGCTAACCTAAACATAGTGCCTACCCTATGCTCCCTGAGGGAATCATAACGATTATAGTCATTAAATAACAAGAGAAGTTATCACCAAAAGGCTCCTGTGAACTATCACCAGGACATCGACAACCAAATATCACATACATACAGTGGAATATAGTTCACGTATTACACACATAACAGCTTTAAAAACCCTTCGTTTATGGGTATCAATGCATTAATGAAAGTAAACATTCAAAACCCTCATTATTTAAAGCTAAATTCTCGACGCGAGATGTGAATCAAGGTAGAGTCATTTCTATGGGGGAAAACACATCTCCTCTGGTTCGGCTAGCCAATAGAACGGCTTTATTTCAAACAAACTTATTACGTCACTATTGCGACATGTCGTCAGGCCAATAGTGGTACCAGATTTGGGGCGAGCAATGTTGTCAGATGTAATGTGAGCGCCGCTTTGGTTCGTTGTCATGACGTCAGCATTCCCTGGGAGCGTTAATTCCCGTTGATACAATTGTTGTATCCCCCTGAGAGGTCCTAATTATAAATGTGATGTAAGAACATTGCAGAACCAGTCTTGAGAATGTGGGAGCGGCGCGAAAACGCCAAGTACAGATTTCCAAATAATGAGAATAACAAGAACAGAAAAACATGAGACACATGGCGTTTCCTCTGGCATTCCATACAAATATTTGATTTGGCAGAAGCCACTAAATCTAGACCACATAGAATTGAACCTGAACCACCTGAACACTTGGAAGTTTATCATACCGTTCCCTGTACACAGACTTACCGAGGCATACAAAAACATAGCTCTGTTCCCTTATAAATAAGGTAGAAATCGCTGATCATGAAACTGATATTGTGACGCGTGTGTCACCATTGCAGCACAGAGCGAATGATGCTCAAAGAAACGAAATTGGACCAAAGAAACGACTGATGCTCGAAGAAACAAAATTGGACCAAAGAAACGACTTATGCTCAAAGAAACGCTGAGCCAAGACACATCCAGGGCTGCTGAGCAACGAATGCTTGCAGTTTTTACACGAATGGAGACAAATGCAATTGATTAGGTAGCATAATTATGATGATGAAAAACTGCACAACAATATATATTACACTCTCCTAAAAAAAACAAGTGTCTATTTGACAAGCGTTCAACACTGAATTCTAAGTTAATTTGTCAAAGAAACCTTTGTGATACCACAGACACAATCTTCCGATCATATTAAGTCAATAACGGGCAAATTAAATGGATGACGAGTAAATCAAGTCAATGACGGGCAAATCAAGTCAATGACGGGCAAATTAAGTCAATGACGGGCAAATTAAGTCAGTGACGGGCAAGTTAAGTCAATGACGGGCAAATTAAGTCAATGACGGTCAAACTAAGTCAATGACGGGCAAATTTAGTCAAAGACGGGATAAGCAAGGCATTGACGGGCTAAGCAAGTCAATGACGTGCTAAGTAAGCCGATGACGAGCAAAGTTATTTGATGACAGGCTAAGCCAATGACGGGCTAAGTTATTCGATGACAGGCTAAGCCAATGACGGGCTAATTAAGTCGATTTCTATAAAATTAAGTCGCTAGCAGGCTACATAAGTTGCTAAGAGCTCCCGGCCTGCAGCCTGCACAGCCCCTGGGCCACCAGACTGCCCCCGCCCTCTGCCACGTTGTTGTGGGGCAGGGCGGAGGGGCAGAGGAAACGCGCCACGAGCGGCACCACCGTCTCCGGCTCCGACAGGTGCACGTGGTGGCCGCCTGGCACCTCGTGGTACTCGAACTCCGCGCTCGACTCTCTGCACACACGCGCAGAAATGTTACGGCAATATCGAAGGTCGAACTCCGAGTTGATGACGAATTGATTTTTTTGACATTTCGAAATTGACACGCGTGCAGAAATGGTACAGCAAAATGAAAAATCAATCACACACGCGCAGAAATGCCATGTGATGCGTAGAAATGCCATTTGTACGTCAACATAAAAAATTAATCACACAAGCGCATAAATGTCATGTGACACTCATAAATGTCATGTATACATCAATAGCAAAAGTCTATCACGCACACGTATAAATGTCATATGTGCTTCAATGGCAAAAATCAATCACACACACTAATATGTAGAAGATTAAATGTCATTTCAAGCCACCTGCAAAAAAGGAACACCTAAAATACGATACTATGTTCTAAAAACAGCACACGCACTGGTAAACTTGTAGGATAGCATCAGCATGCTTCTTGTCTTCATACAGCCTGGCATCCTTAGCCTTGAGCACCATGAAGCGACTGCGTAGCTGTGCTGCAAAGGCCACCACTTGGTCGTAGTTCATCACCCAGCTGCTCGAGATCACCAGCTACAAAAACACACAAATTGTAGATGTAGTTTTGTTCAACATTTACAATTTTTTTTACATTTGATGATGTAGAACACACGCTAACATCACCAATGATCATCTGACTCTGCTGTTCAGCTTCACAATACATCATTTAAAATTATGAAGTTTACATGATGATATTCGGACACACAATCACAATACATCATTTAAAATGATGAAGTTTACATGATGATATTCGGACACACAATCACAATACATTATTTAAAATGATACAGTTTACATGATGATGATGATATTTGGACACACAAATAAATGAAACGGTTTACCTGTTGATAATGATTTATATTGAACACAAAAAATTCACCTATTCATACTTATGTTAGATATTCTAATTTTTTAAGAATTCAAAAGTCATTCGAGCTTGTAACGCACGCTAAAACAGAGTGTAAAATTAAGCATGTAATATAAGAAACATGAAATGCATTACGTTGAGACTGTAGGTGAAGCCATAGCGGCCATCAGGGAGCTGCTCTGCCCCTCTCTTCAGGAGAATTTCCATGTCCTTCTTCTCTGCAGCACAAGGAGTTACGTTAGACAAAACACAAGGGTACTTCACTATCAGAAATTCTTAAAGCATCTCTGCGCATAGCAGATCTTTGCAATGTATTACTGTTGCAGAGCTTCTCTCGTTACTGCTGTAGAATTACTTCCAACTCTAATTCTGTAGTATAGCTACTAACCTTATTTCTATAGTTGTTTTTTCACCCAATTTCTATAACAGAGACCAATTTTTTTTACTCCTATTTTTGTTCAAGCATATTATTAGTTCTGTACCTTCTCTCACCCTCAAAAGAAAAGTTCAGTCAAGTACTTATGGGATAACAAATATTAGCTTTAGATTAGATGTTATTTTAAGCCTCCCTAACCGCAACAAAGGCGTTCCAAAGAGAGGAAACAAATATTACCATTGGAATTCCAAGACCTACATCATGAACCCCCCACCTAGGCTTCCTCTATGACTTTTCAGCGCACGCTCCAAAAGTTCATCGTAAGAATACGCAGGCCGAGGCTTGTGGAGCAGCTTGTGCTCAACTTCCCACACGCTGTCCAGCGAACTCGCGCTGTGCCCAGGGAGTTTCTCCGTGGGGAGGTGGATCGGCTTCACGAGGTCTATGGTGACGAGGGAGTGCACGAGGGAAGGTTGCATGCCCGCATACAGCATGCCAAGCCCACCTCCCATGCTGTGGCCCAGGATGATTACCTGCACAAATTATGCTGCATTAGTCAAAGCTGTAATTAGAAAAATTGTTAAATTTTGCAATTAAATTTTTTTAACTTTGTAATTGAAATTTTTCCCAATTTTGTAATTGAAATTTTTTCCAACTTGGTAAATAAAAAATTATTAAATTTCCTAATTAAAGTTATTATAAAAATTTTTTAATTAAACAAATTATTAAATTTTGTAATTAAACATAAAACTTTGCAACTAAAAAAATTTGAAATTGTTAATCATAAACAATTAAATTGATAATTAACATGGGTTACATGTTTGTTGGGTCTTGCCCAATTGTTCTAGCTATGAGATTTTTTGATGCACGCAATGATACAGAGCATGAAACTGTGAATAATTGGTCATATAATTAGACAAATTGAAGCTAATTGAAGCTAATAATACCGTAGCACAACTTAGAAAGAAATGAACCAGCTATGTAAGGACGACTATGTAAGCTATTAACACATTAAATTACTACCATCAACATAATGAATACAGACATGCTAACATAAGTAAATTTGCAACCAGAAATAGAAGGGAGAGGAGAGAAGGAAAACTGAGATGCAAAACAGCATGCAGTCGCTCAGCTCACAACACACTCCTATAATAAATGTCGCTAAATGGACAGCTGGCCATGTGTGCACGTAAAGTGTATTCTACAACCAAACAATAAATTGCATCAAGAAGATACATGGAATTGGTCAAATTTGTAGGAAATCAAACTTTTAGCATAAAAGGAAAACTAACAAAGCAACAAATATCATTATAAAAACATACGTTTCACATTATAAAAATCCATCCATAAAATTTTGAGGCCTCTAAATGAGTGCCATGTCATTACATTTGTCACGAGAAATCCCCCTCATAGAGGAACAGGGTCGTGGTAACTCATGATTTTTTATAATTTCATCAACGCCCAAATTTGCCTTCTCACATCAAGAAGATAGTCTCAAAATAGCTCAATGTTAATTATAAATGACTGATCAGCACAAAACAAGAATGACCGGCTTCCATCCAAAGTGTCTGATGAAAGACTGTCTCAAAATAATTGAACAATTTTTATTCAGTGATCAGCTCAAAACAAACCTGCTTCCATTCAAAGTGTTTTATGAAATATTCGAGTGGTGTCAAAATAGTTAAACATTAATTTAAATTCACCGATGAGCACAAAACAAACCTGCTTCCACCCAAAGTGTCTGACGACTCTCTCGATGGTGAAGGTGTACTGGATTAAGATGCTGCCAACACCAGGAGGCCATGAGACAATTACAGATCATCTATCAGCACAAAACAAACCTGCTTCCACCCAAAGTGTCTAATGACTCTCTCGATGGTGACGGTGTACTGGATTAAGATACCGCCAACACCAGGGGGGTTGTGGTAAGACCAGCCATGCCCAGGGAAGTCCACAGCAACACAGCACAGGTGGTCAGGCAGCAGCGGCACAAGCCGGTCAAAGGTGCCCGCGTTGTCTTGGAAGCCATGCAGGCACAGCACTGCTACTGGTGCTTCTTCATTCCACACTTTCCCTTTAGAAATAACAAGGGAATATTATGCATGTTCATTTTCAATACCAAAAAGAAACCATATCATTAGCTGAAAAGAGAAAGCCATGCAGGCACAGCACTGCTACTGGTGCTTCTTCTTCCACACTTTCTGTTTAGAAATAATTTCAAAGGAAAACTATGCATGTTCATCTTCAATACCTAAAAGGAATTATTTCATTAGCTGAAAGGAGACAAAGCACACAGGCAAGATCACTATGGGGATTCTTTGATTGCTCTGAATTTGCAATTTCCACAATACAGTAAATTGCATTCCATTGTGAATAATATAAACTTGAAAAACAATTTCAAATTCCTAATCTCATTTCTAGACAAGCTAGAGAAAACTGATTTTCCAAGGAGAAGTTAAAGAAGAAAGATGATGAAGCAAGATAAAAGTTGAAGGAAGTAGTAGGAGCTAAAAACTGCACAGCAGTAAACTAAAAAAAATGGCCTGTAACAAAACAATAAATCTATTTCATTTCAACTAAAAGGCCTGACCCACTTTTAGCTCGGACCTCAGACTAATTCCTATAGATAGAATAGTTTTAACCCCATAGAAACAATAGTTGTAGGGATCCTTCTCAAAGTCCCAACTCATGGGTAAAATTCTTCACTGCTGACACTACCGACAGAAGAGAATGCTGACAGTTCAGAACCAAAAATTGACAATGTAGCATCCAACTCTTAACCTATCAAATTTGCCACTGAATAACTATGTTTGGGTCAACAGTATTATTTCCTCTATAAACCTAGATAAAATTCAAAACTTCCCCAACCAACTATTTGCAAAATTCCACACATGGAATGACTGTAGCTTTTTTTACTGAATTCATTTCACGAAAACTTAGTACAAAATCCGTGCATTGTAACTCTAAGCCTCACCTGCAATGCGTCCAGCTGGAGTTTTCAGAGAGAATTCTTTAGAAGGAGCAGACGAGCTGAAGTGTCTGCTGTTTGCTTCCCTTACAGCTGAGTCGAACAGCTTAGACACATGAGCTTCTCTAACATGTGGAACTTTTACGTGAGGAAATTTACTCACAGGAACATTGAATGTATTCCCTGAACATGAATGCCACTGAGCAGAAGGTAAGAATGAATATTTCGGTACGCATGGCAGCACAACTCTTGGTGAAACTCGCAAACGTGAACAGCTCATAAGTTTGTACATAGAACTTAGAACTTTAGAAGTTTTCAATAATACATACATATTTACAAAAGCCCAAAGTAGACCAACAAGTGATACCTATGGAGAATAGAATAAAAACATCATTAAAACAGACCAATAAACAACGTAATAGTCTTTAGAGGTTTACCTCAGATATCACTCGATCATCAAGGCAATATGGCGTTTAAATTTCACAACAAGGGCAGGCAAATTGGTTGGTGGCAGCAATAGGCAGTGCAATATCTACGCAATTAAGCAATAAGCAATAGAAAAAACAGATTTTGTTGCATTAAGATAACGGAAAAGTGAAAAAGTTAACAGCTTTCTTTTGATAACTATCTTGCTAGAGAGTTTGGACGAAACATCTTTAAATGCAATACAACTCTGAATCAAGATTAGATTAGATGTTAGTCCATCTATTGCGCCCCGCTAGCCGCAACAAAGGCATTCCAAAGAGAAAGAAAAAGGCACCATTGAGTATGGAGTTAAAGGGAATGTGGAATCTATGCGCATGGTGCATAGAAACAGCCAGTTGAAAAAGAACTTCATTAAACAAGATAAAAGTTGAAGAAGTAGTAGGTGCTGAAAAACAGGACAGCAGTGGACTGAAAAAAGGTGGTCTTGAACATAACAAAAGACATTTTATTTTCAATAAAAAGGTGGCCTACCTACCTCTTAGCTCTGGCCCTCACATATTTTCCCCCTGGGAGTGCTGGTCATTCTTCTCCTGTGAGCGCTAATCTAGTAGATACAAAAGTCATAGACCCCTCAAGAGGTTAAAGTGTAAATTCTGTCCAGTTTGAATTCATCAAGTTGACTCCTTTTCAATAAGAGTACTGATTCTCTGATGACAGAAGTGAATCAGTATCAACCTAAGCTTAAAGAATTTCAATCAGGATCAAAATAAACGTTGTAAAGTATAAAAAATCATTATAAAGCAGTGTCCAAAGAATACACAAGTACAAGGCACAAATGGTAAAAATGTCACACGTCAAAATATCATGTACTAACAGGCTACTTGAGGTACATTAGGTAACTGATATATTCATCATTACAAGTAAAATTTCAAAAAAGGATGAATTACCTAACATCAACATCATCACCCTATTAAATATTTAGAACAAAGACTTCTTCACAAAAATTTAACCACTAGTATTACTCTTAAAGCGACAGCAACACCAGCACAAAAATAATATCGCAGCAGGCAACGCGGTAAGCACCTGATATGGCCGCACAGGGCCGTTCACCAACATGCAGATCCGAAGCTCTGGCAGAAAGCGTTTATAGACTCATAAAATAGCGGAATTTCACTTTTCCTAATTAAGTGGAACGTAAGCTGCCCTCAAGAATGAAGGTTCAGTTCCGCTTACAAAATAGTGGAATGTCAGCCAGCCACATAGATAATGAAATGTCAGCAACCCTCAGAAAATGGTAAATGTCAGCCACCCTCACAAAATAGTGAAATGTCAGCCACCCTCACAAAATAGTGAATTGTCAGCTACCCAAACAAAATATGCAATGTCAGCCACCCTCACAAAATATGCAATGTCAGCCACCCACACAAAATATGCAATGTCAGCCACCCACACAAAATATGCAATGTCAGCCACCCAAACAAAATATGCAATGTCAGCCCCCCACACAAAATATGCAATGTCAGCCACCCACACAAAATATGCAATGTCAGCCACCCTCACAAAATATGTAGTGCAATATCAGCCACCCTCACAAAATAGTAAAATGTCAGTCAGTCACCCTTAAAAGACGGCAGAATTTGCCTGTCACCGTGACTGCTGGAAACAAGAGAAACAAGGTGCCATCACAGCCACTCACACGCAACTGCCCCCATACCACAAAATAACCTGGTAAATACAAGAACACCATGGAGCAATAATTGCAGGCCATCCCATAGTTGAGCAAGTGGACAACAGTTAAACCTACAGTCAACGACCAATAACACAGATATCGAGGTCATATACGTATAAACTTGCTCACATATATATGTAGGGTTCATCAATAAAATGGATGGTTTTAACCACTTGAAATCAGCAATATTAATTAAAGTACTGTGTGTACTTGTAACCTACAGAACATTCCATTGCTTAGAAAATTGTAAGTGTGTATAACAAGCATTATAATTCAAGCTAAGTAATAATTGAGCCCAATATTGAAGGCACTACCTTACATAATAATAACTTGCACTAACTTACAATAACATCTGAGAACAAAACTAAAATAAACCCAACAACAAAATTCAAGACACTAACTTACATAACAATAACCAGTAAAAAACAGATATAAACCCAACAATTAAAGAACAAGGAAATCATTTTTCAAAAACTAACCTGGCATCACGACATTAAAAACACGTTTTGAGAAGCTGAATAACAAAGAGAGCTGTGTAGACTAGACAGAATTGTAAAAGATGCTTTTACATCATTGACAGAGAAACAACAAATTAGGATAAAAGTTCTCAAAACAAATAAAAAACTTGAAAAAGTAATAGATAAAAAAACAGTCTGTAGTGAACAAAAAAAGATGGTTTGTAACAAAATAAAACTCACATCCTATTCCAACAAAAGTTAGGTCTACCTAATCTTCAGCTTGGGACCTCATATCTTCCTTCTGAAAGAGTTAGCTCCCACAAATATAATAGTTATATCCCTCCAAAGGAATTATACACAAAAGTCTGACATCAAAACCTCAGAGGTCAAAATTCTTGAATAGACATTTTCCCACACATCGTAAAGGTGTATAAAAATGGCGTCCCTCTGACAAGACTGCGAATGAATTTATATTCGGGGAAATACAGGGTGTTACAAAAAATGTATCCACTGACCGATATACTTATATATAATACCGGCATTTTGGTATATGACACCGAAACATGGTTCTAGTATTATATATACGTATATCGGTCATTAAATAAATTTTTTTGTGGACAACCTGTAACGGAAAATGAGTCGTATTACGCCACGGTAGAAGAAACAAAGTAGGGTCAAACCAGTTTTTTTGTCTACCGTGTGGCAATGGTGACGTCATGGCAACGAACCCATAGCAGTGCTCATATTACATCTGGCAACACTGCTAACCCCAAATCTGGCACCACTATTGGCCTAACAACATGTCGTAATGGTGACGTCCATAAAGTTGGTTTGAAATGAAGCCATTCTGTTGGCTAGCCAACAAGAGGAGGTGTATTTTCCTCAATAGAAATGACCCTACCTTGTTTCTTCTGTGTTTTACGCACAGTAAGACAATTGATGTGTTCCTGCACAGCGCGTCGGCCACAAGACTACTCCCATTGGCCCCCACATTATTGTGGAGGAGCGCATCCGGGCTGAGGACCCGAGCTATGTGGGGCGTCAGTGTCTCCGGAGAAGACAGAAGAACGTGGTGGTCTCCAGGCACCGCGTGGTACACAAACTCCGGGCATACTTCCCTGTGAGATACAAACAATTTTACTTGAGCTGGTGGATAAGCCGCTCCAAAAAAGACGGGATTCAATATTTTCATTTAAATGAATTTCTGGGTGAAAAAATATTCAAGGGTGTCACGAATGCATTTGGTTGTCAGATCCATTATTCAATAGTTACCCCTTGAGACAGAAAGATGAGTTACAATTTTTATTTCAAGTGTTTGGCCTGTGGCACAGTGAAAAATAGATGAGTTACTACCTAG
Source organism: Platorchestia sp. MABIK (assembly GCA_014220935.1). Lineage (NCBI taxonomy): Eukaryota > Metazoa > Arthropoda > Malacostraca > Amphipoda > Talitridae > Platorchestia > Platorchestia sp. MABIK. The sequence goes on from JACJUY010002187.1 coordinate 98,619, forward strand.
CTCAATGTGTCTTCGCTAATAATTCACGCGTGCATTTACTTTAGTTAGCCCTAAAGTTTCATTTGTATTTCATTTCGATACTCTAGCATTAGTTTGATTACCTAACTAAGCAGCACAAATATTTTACATGTATTTGCTGTATTATGCAATTGTTCATGTTTGTACATTCTATTTTTACAAAAAGAAATAGATCACTGTCTTTGCTGAAATGCATCCGTGAATTTAAGAGGCATTGTAATGAGATTCAACAATAACGACCTCAGATCCTGAGATCTAAAGAGTTGCCTTTCTCCTTTACACAGAGGCTTTAGTCTAAAGAAACCACGCCTAAAAAGGGGTTTAAGGGGCCACCTTAGGAGGAAAACCTATACTACATATTTTTGTAGCAAAGGAAGACAACTGTCGTAGTTTGGCGAATCATGGATAACCCTGAAAAGCCTTTGCGGAATCACGCGGCATAGACAGTTGCACGTCTTCCGAACGGGGCCGCCGCAGTTCAGCACAAACAAAAATTTATTTCCATTGCTCTAACAGACTTATTACGGCGTAGGCGGCACCCTCACGAATCTCAAGAAGGGCAGCTGCATGGAAAAGCCAGAGCCCCGGAAAAGTAGCTGCAAAGAAGAGGGCCCCTTTTCTCAAACCCATACGTCAACCCGCACGACGTTATCGACAAAGGGAATGAAGAATCAATGCACAAGGTGTATTCCCACATAAGATCTCCTGCGCAATGGAACTATGATGTAAGACGAAAGACTATGAAATAAGGTAAAAGTTCAAGAAGAAAGTTAGAGTTGCTGAAAAACACAACAGCAGTGAATTCAAAAAAATATGGCCATTGACAAAACAAAAACATTCTATTTCAATGAAAAAGAATGCCTACCATATCTTAGCTCAGGAATTTACAAATTCTCCCTGGGAGTGCTACTTTCCGTAGGTACAATAGTTATATCCTCATGTGGGGTGATGAGCAGCTTCAGGTTGTATGTAATTTATCACTTGGGAATAAGTATCATTCCACAAAAAAGTCCTCACTTGTACAGCTGAAAGTAGCATCGGGGTTAGTAATTAATCACTAAAGAAAAAAATATCATTCTACAAAAAAGTCCTCCCCTGTACAGCGTTATAAGTAATCCCATGGGGAAAAAAGTCTCATTTTACAAAAAGTTCCTCACCTGTGAGGCTGAATAGCAGCCTCAATATCTTTTTGATCTTCAAAAACCTTTCCATCGAGGGCCTTGAATACCATCATCCGACATTGCAGACGCGCCATAAAGGCATCAACATGTTCCCTGCTTAGAGAAGAGATCCTGGGAAACGATTCCTGCCCAGTCATAGTGAAAACTTTCAAGTTTTGTGACAAATGAAGAAAAGCTACATCATTAAATATGATGGAGAGACAAAACTAACAGAGGCAATACTACACTTCTTGAAAAAAATTGGGACTGAAGATAGCAGACCTCACAACACTTGGTTTAACTGAGAAATGAATGGCCATCATTTTTAGTTGTCAGATACCTGGTTGACTGAGAAATGAATGATCGTCATTTTTGGTTGTCAGATACCTGGTTAACTGAGAAATGAATGACCGTCATTTTCAGCTGTCAGATACCTGGTTTCACTGAGAAATGAATGACCGTCTTAAGTCCAAATATTTAATTCTTTTTCAGATACAGAGAAGTTAACTTGGTTCAAAAGACTATATTAACATTAAAGAAAACTCCTGAGCAGAACAACATAAAGAAAAATAGAACAGGAAATATTAAAAGCCAGCTAACTTACTGCAGAGGATTTTTCAGATGAATCCGTACAAATTTAAAAATGTTTGTAATTTTGATTCCTTTAAATTATCAGTGAATTTGTCCAGCAGACCCAAACCCAGTCTATTTTGCAAAATCCTTCAAGTATCCTAAACAAACAGTTTACAATGTTTGAAAGCCTTTTATGAATCTGGATAATATTTCAGAGTAACCCACATGCTAATACAAAAGTTAGGAAGCCTTGCCTTAGGCCAGCCTCAAAAGAAGTGTCAAAACCAATCTAACCATGATATTTCTGATATTGACTGAGAAGAGGCTTGTCAGCATCACCACAATTCACAGAGCAATCTAAGATGTTAGCCTAACCTCTAATGCACTAGGTAGGTAGAAAGCACCTCCTTACTAATAAGATAAAAGAAGTTTATTTGGAGAGGTGCATGAATGTTTTCCACTGTTTAAAGACTAATGGATCAGCCATTTGGTTTTTTCTAACGAGAAGATTTTGCAGATAAGAGGGCTGGCTAGTAACAAACGGAACGATTGCTAGATTGCCTCTTTGAGTACCGACGTTCAAGTCACGGCAACCACGAAGAAACCATCCAAAGCCATGAATTTGAGTGAGAGATTTGTGGCTCGTTTTAAGCCTCATTAACCGCCACGAATGCGTTCAAAGTGGAGAAAAAGGAAGGCACCATTTGGTATGGGGTTAAGGAAATGTGGAATCTATACACGAAGTGCAAAGAAACAGTAAGTTGAGAATGAAATTTGTAAAACATGATTAAAGTTAAACAAGAAAGTAAACAGAAAGTAAAACTGGACAGCAGTGAGGCAAAAAAAATGGTTATAACAAAGCCAAACAATTATCCCATTTTGACAAATGGAAGGCTTACCTAACCTTTAGCTCTGGACCTCACATATTCCCCTTGCGAGCACAGAATAACAAGAGCTTGGAGTAAAGATGGATCAGTGAAAGGCAGAAAAGGAAAACAATGCCAGAATCCACTGCTTGTGATGTTCTGGGTCGCAATCGCTGCCACTGTGAGGTCTCCTTTAGTTTTTGTTCCTTCAGGAGTCAAACTCAACAGCCAGCATTCCATCTCAGTCATAATTGAAAGCACAACACAAGCATTTGAACACTTCAGTGGTGCATGTTGGACCCTTCTGCCCCATTACACGGCTCAAAAATGACCCAACGCTGGATACAGGTGCACTTTCCAGCATTCATCAACAAAAAAGAATATCCCACGAGGAGCCTGGATTTGGGCCTCAAAGACTTTTCTGTGTTGCCTACCTTGGAGAGTAAGGCTAACAGGACTTCTAGTTTGCATGATTGCTTGAAGTCTAATCTGTGTCGAGAAACGGCTTTGTTTCTGCAGAAAGTGCCTTGTACTTCCTGTGAAACTTTCCAAAGAAGATTGAAGTCTCATTAAAAATAGAGTAAGCCTTATTGAATAAATGCCTTCAATTTTTGTTGAAAAGTTTTTCAGCTTTATGTCCAATCAACAAATATTAAATCTTGCTGATTTTCCTCTGAAACTTGCCAATGTTTGTTGCTATAACTCTGATGTACCTTGTACAGAAGAATTAAAGTTTGAAATCCACTGATACCAATCTAAGGAAACTATAACAATTCATTGAACATCATTATAAAGGAAGTTACACTTGTATTCAATAGCACATTTACAATCAAACTCTTACCTTCCACTAGCAAAATCAAATGCTCAGCTTCTCCGTTGTCAGGTAGCAAAATTCAATAAAACAGTGAATTTTTAATCATATATAGTTAAACCTTGATCCAACGGACTAATAGCAGGGAGAGGTTGTTCGTTGAAGCCGATAGTCTGTTACAGTGAGACGTGTTTTACGGCGTAAATTTCACACTCGCGAGACCTAGAAACACCAACTTCTAACTTCTTAATTAGTTCTAGTTTACCACCAATACTCAGATTTACACTATTTCTTTTTCTACAGATGCCATAGTAATAATGTAGAACACAGGGTACCAAACAAACAATGCTACACTGCAAAATATACAGAAAACAAGATAGACATTGCTTAACACAACCAGTCAAACCACGCTGTAAAACAAACCTTCTGCACCGTCAACATACATACATACATACATACACCAGGCCTCTCCTCCCTATGGGAGGGTAGCCAACAGCAGGCCACAAACAATACCCTTAGTCACTAGGATGCGAGAGAGGCAGCACTGGCCGCACCAGAACTGCCAAAATCAGCAGCAGCCCAGCACAACCACCTTCCCCAGTCAGGCCCGACAGCCATAGCTGGTTTACCCCGACCGCTTCATTGAGTGCAGCCCCTCCCCCCGCACAGGACAGGTCAACCCCATCACACGCGGGCAAGCTCCCAGTACCGCGTCAAAAATAAAATTACCTTCTTATCCACTGCCCCCACTCACTTCTGTCTGCAGTCATCCCTCTCGCCACATCCACAGTCAGACCCCTTTCATACAAAGCACGCTTCACCCCATCCATCCAACACATCCGTGGTCTACCTCGCACTCTAATACCACTCACTTCCGACATATAAATCTTTTTCACCAGCCCCTCAACATTCATTCTTTCAACATGCCCAAACCATCCAAGCACTTTTTCATCCACTCGCCTGCTCAGCTTTTTGATAACTCCCGTCTGCCCCCTAACCAACTCATTCCTGATCCTACCTTTTCTTGTCACTCCATACATGCTCCTCAAACACTTCATATCAAACACATCCATCCTCCTCCTCTCAGCTACTCTCAAACCCCACGACTCTGCTCCATACAACAAAAC
>JACJUY010002187.1:103222-114371 GCA_014220935.1 Platorchestia sp. MABIK
AACACTCTGGCATTCACTTCCCTCACCACACCATCCATAAACAAATTAAACAACTACGGCGACATCACACATCCCTGTCTCACACCTGTCATAACTGGGAACCACTCACTCACCTCATTCCCTACTCTCACACACACTCTGCTGTCAATGTAGAAACTCTTGATTGCATACAGCAGTCTCCCACCCCTTCCATACAAACTCACAACTTGCCACAGAACCTCACGGTCCACTCTGTCATATGCCTTCTCTAGATCCATAAAAGTCCAATATACATCTTTACCTTTTGCCAAGTATTTTTCATTTACCTGCCTCACAGCACACATTTGATCCACACAACCTCTAGCACTTCTAAAACCACATTGTTCTTCAGCCAGCACACAATCCGTCATCACTCTCACTCTTCCAATCAAAACTCTTCCATACAGCTTCCCAACGACACTCGGTAGACTTATACCTCTAGAATTACTGCACCGTCAAACGGACAAAATTTGGTGTAGCATATTTCTTCGCTGCATCCGAAATACGTTGCAGCGGGGTCCGTTAAATTGAGGTTTAACTGAAAGTGCATTCAAACATTGAAAACTTGTTAGGAGGCACACATAATAATGTTGTTGAACTAAACTAAAAAATGAAAGCATCTAGAAGGGAAGGTGAACTTGCCTAATTTGCCCTCGTGTTTTTTCAGAGCTTGCTCGAGAACATCATAGGTGTACGAAGGGCGCTTCTTGTGGAGCTGCTTGTGTTCATTCAAGAACAGTTTATCCAAACATTGCTCTGTAGATGTAGGCTGATCTATAGGGTCCTTGTGTATAGGTTTCACAAAGTCAATGGAGATGAAGTAGTGCACTAGGGAGGGTCTCGTGCTAGCGTAAAGAATGCCTTGCATAGCACCCAGGCTGTGCCCTAACATGATCACCTGAGGAGCACAACATTGATGAGACACTAATCAACTACCAGCATCAAAACTTCCCATAACCTCACATAACATGTCAGAAAAATAATGTTCATCAATGCATAATAAATGAAACCATTTTTATACTAAATATCTGATTTTTATTTACAGTATCATCACTGAACAAAGCAATTTTTAAATGGAATTAGCTGAACACAAGCCATGCACTTGAATTGGAAGGGTACACCTACAAGATTATGCATGAACTAGGGACAACAGAGTAAACAGCTACAAAATACATTTATTTTCATACACTCAATCTAAAAATTGAGTTGTTCATTATTTACATCCTTAATAAACCTCCATTCTATTCACCCTAGGCATTAGGTTCAGATTAGATAAGTTCATTCAAGCCTGCCTAACAACAACAACAGCATTCCATATAGAGGAAGAGGACGGTACCATAAGTATGCTTGAAGGAAAGGGTAATCTACACACAAGGTGCAAAGACACATTAAAATGAGAAAGACATCAATGAAACAAGCTAAAAGTTGAAGAAAAATTAAAAAATAAGAGCTGAAAAACAGGACAGCAATGAACCATAACAAAACAGAAAGCTTATTCTATTTCAACAAAAAGAAGGCCTCCCTAAACGTTAGCTCAAGGTCTCACATTCTTTCCTGGGAGTGCTAAGTCATACATTAGTAGTATTAGCCTGAAAGGACCGTTGAATAAGAATTCATCGATCAAAAGTAGCAATGAACTTCCTTCAGGTTGACATGGCACTCAAATTAAATCTAAATAAAGGTTTCATTTGAGTACCAACCAGAGTTGAGTACCAAAGTTGATGCTAAATAAAACAAGGAGTACCAACACCAATGAACCACTAACCCTAACCAGTGCTGCTATAGCGTGAGGTCTACCGCCATTTATTGCCTACCCAGATGCAGTTTGAGATATACAAATTAAGTGTTTGTCACTAAATTAAATGTATGGAAATAGAGTAAAATCAATTAGTAACCTAACCTCGCACTACAGTACATTATTAGTCAATAGTAACCTCACACTACAGTACAAGCTAGAGGTAAATCTCATGCTATGGTATGGCAGACCGCGCGCTATAGCAGCACCCCCAAACCTCTACCTCAGAGATTACCTGCTTCCAGCCAAAGTTCCTGACGACTCTCTCTATGGGAATGATGTAATGGAGTATCGGAATGCTGCTGCCAGGGGGATTGTGGTAAGACCAGCCATGATTAGGGAAGTCAAAGGCAACACAGCACAGGTGGTCTGGAAGCAGCAGCGCCAGCAGGTCAAAGCTGCCCGCGTCGTCCAGGTAGCCATGGATGCATGAGGCAGCTAGCTACAGGGGCCTCTTCATTCTACACTTTCCCCAACCAAAGGGAAATGAGCTGGTAAGAATTCCTAACCAAAGAGAAATGAGCTTGTTATAATTTAACAAATATTTGGTTTCATGTATACCATTTCTTAGTCAGAGAGTGATGTTTTTGATGTCTTTATTGGATAATCATAATGGTGGTCATTGGCTCTACCTTTGCCTTTACAAGGATTCACTTGTGTGAGGCAATGCACAAAAAGAAGAACTGTGCAGAGTTAGCATTACTATGTCTTTGACTAGCTGATACTTGAAATACCTCACCCATAGGAACTGAATCTGAACATTTGCTGTCATCAAAGGCCCAATTTCTTCAGCAAGTTATCAAACACACCAATACACAAAAAATATGGATGGACCTTTTCATACAGGCACCTACTTTCAATGACCTAGCTCTAACATGGCATAAACAAATCATGTTCCTATTTACTAAAATTTCCAATCATCAAAAAACAGAAGAGAGTCATGTATCAAAGCTTTGTCTTGGTCTTCCAAGCCAGACCCTTATTTACAACATAAAAGTCCCTTCAAGAGCAACATAAGAATCCTACATCAAGTTTCAAGAGACATCTGGTGCAAAAAATCCTCCCATTAAGCTGGACAATATAAGAGGAATATCCCCATTAACCTATATAATTTATGTTACCAAACACAGTCGAAGGTTTACAGTAGCCCCGTTGATTTATGCACAACACAGCTCAATTGAGGCACCAACAAACATTCAGAAATGATGGTAAAAAGAATATGTTTCCAACAAATATGCCAAAAAGAAGAAAAATACCTACAAGATTAAATAATATAAATTAGTTCACCCTTCCCTAACTACAACAATGCAGTTAGCAAGAGAGGAATGAAGAAGGCACCATTCAGTATAGAATTAAAGGGATAGGAAATCTATTCAAAAGGTGTATCCCCACACCCTCCCCATATAAACAGCAAGGATAAAAGAAATTAATGAAATAAGATGATAGTCAAAGAAAAAAGAAGCACTGAAGTCAAAAAGTACTAAAGTAAATGTATTTGTATTCAATATAAGAAAATGAGCAACAACTAGGCAATGTCAATTAGTCATTTCAACAACAGAATTAAAACATACACAGAGCAGTGGCACACCAGTTTCTTATCTAGCTTCTGTTTGCAATTCATAGGAGAAAAGTTATTCAGATGGGAATATCACAGAGATACAACATGCACAGCAAATACAAGAACAAATTAAAAAACCTAATAAATCATCATTCATAGAAATGAAATGGCTAATGAGTTCTCCCAATTTAAACTTTCAAATATTAGATCACAACCATAAATTTTAAAAATGAACATAACTAGCACCAAAGCTGATTCATTTGACCAACAAATGCTTTTGTTTACCCGCAATGCTTCCTAACGGAGTTTCGATGAAGAACTCCTTTGGAGCAGCAACGACAGCTGTGCTGGAGTGTCTTACGCCATATGAAGCACTGTGGGAAATTCTAGAAGTCTGACCTTCTCCAGGGCTTACCACTGAAATTGTTGGCACTAATTCACTTGCACATAAAATTACTCTCATAGAATTCATATGTAAAGTCTTCTTTCTCTGTTGCTGCCATGTTGAAGCTGAATGAATGCTCTTTGAATGAAACTTGCTCAACGTTGTTTGTGACACTTGTGAGAGGGGTAACATCTTCCAACACACGTTCATATCACAATTACCTAAAATCTGCCTAAGGAGTCAGACAAACAGAAAATGTGTTAGAAAATTTCAGCCATAACCTTGCATCAAGTCCATGACAATTAATTAAATGAACCTAAGAATAACTAGCCACCTGCTTACAGTTTAAGTGTCTGATGACTCTCTCTATGGGGATGGTATAGTGAAGATATGTATTGTTGACACCAGGAAGGAAGTGGCAAGTCCAGCCATGCCCAGGAAAATCTATGGCAAATCGATGGTGGTCTGGCAGCAGCAGCACAAGCCAGCCAAAACTGCCAGCATTGTCTAGATGGCCGTGGAGGCACAGGAAGGCTACATGGGCAGCTTCATTTCACACTTTTCCTATTGTAATGAAATAAAATTGTCAAAAACCTCAGTGTACAAAACTCATGATTAACATAGTGCTACATTCCTACTTCTATTATTTTGTCAACAATAGATGCACCGTCCAGTAACAGAAGTTTCTTTGATGGACTAAAATGTCTGACTAGACACCTCATTGAACAAATTTAATTGAACCTTCATGGATGCATTCCTACAAGCTATACACAATTCATTAAAGTCAGTCTTCTTTATTTCATAGGATGTAAGCCCAATATAATATGCTTGTATGTTATAATGATAGATTAACACTTATGTTCCAAAATTCTTGAGCTCCTACAATCTATCAAAACACAACTTCTTAACTAGACAAGGTAACCAATAAATCATGTTTTGAAAGGGGTCAACTATTTGCACTTGCAAAGATTAGAGTAGATTATAAATTAATTAGAGCCTCCCTAACCGCTACAAAAAAAAAGTGTATCAAAGAGAGGAAGGAGGAAGGCACCATTTAGTATGAAGAAAAGGAAATGGGGAATCTATGCAGAAGGAGTATCGAAACAGTATGTTGAAAAAGAAGTTCATGAAACAAGAAAAAATTTGAAGATGAAAATAGTAGGTGCTGAAAAAGAGGACAGCAGTGAACCAAAGAAAAGTGGTCCTTACCTAATAAAAAAAAACATTTCATTTCAACAAAAAATGAAGGCCTACCGAACCATCAGCTGAAACCCTCGCACACTTTCCCCCTGGGAGTGCTAATTCCCATAAATACAATAATTGTATCTCCCTGAGGGGACTTGCAAAGATTAAATGAAACAGAGAAACACAGCTGCAATACATCCAGCTAGAGTTTTAAAAAAAAATTCCTTAGCCTGAGATTTGTTAGCAGATGAACTAAATTAATTTTTATTTTCAGCATAAAATCAAAAGTTCTGACACAGACCAAATTTTCGATTATACTAAACAGTCTAAGACAAAAAAATAGCTTGTCCCAACCTGCTCATCACCAAAGTTCTTATGAATATCGAGTTCAAAAATTTGCTTTTTGATAATGTTGTAAAAGATTGACAATTATGGCAAAAAAATTCAAATGTTTAGATCATTGTGTAGAGCAAGTTATATTGATAAATAAATGGTGAAAAGCATACCATTCAAAAATACCTTCATAATAAAATAGAAAAATTCTGATAATGGCCACAAACACTGAATAATATTGAGCAGATGAATCACAAGAAAAATTAACAGCTAATTACCAATAACTTAAGAATTAAAAATAGATAGATATAAAATATTTTCCATACATCTCATATGTAAAAGATTAACCCATCAAAAAATATTATCAAAAACATATTTTTAACATATAAACATCTATACACAGACATTCTGACATATTTCATCCAAAAATAAATCCTCTCTTCAAATACAAGATGCACTGGACTACTGAGTTAAGAAAAGACACAACACAGATGTTGTTACTTGAAAGTGGCCAAATAGGCTAGTTGAAGCAATTATGGTCAATATTGATTTTAGGCCTTTCACGGAAATTAATAATTCCATTCCGAACAATCACTTAAGGAACCCATTTAAAAACGTTTTACATAAATGACATTCTGCTCGCTGATGCTTAATTTTCGAATTATTCAACTTTGAAGTTATAGGAACATCGTATATAAAAGTGAAGGAACTGACAAGTAAATATGCAGTAATACGGTATTGACGTATCGATGGGTGAGGTTGGGTAGGTTATGTTCGGTTAGTTAAATAAACTTACCTAAAATAACATAAATAAACCTAAAATAGCTTATCTTAACTTACCCAAACCGACGCAATTTTTTCCCGCGCAAAAAGTGGGCGTGTCCCGCCAAGAATGTGGGCGTGACCCAACGATGAGGCGACTAAGCAACCGACCATATAATGTTATTCCTATCTGAACATAATTATTGTTACATCTCGAAAATAACGCATCAGCGAGCAGAATGTCATTCATGTAAAACCTTTTTAAATGTGTTCCTTTAGTGATTTTTCGGAACAGAATGTTTAATTTCCGTGAAAGGCCTAAAATCAATATTGACCGCAATTATTTTGTAATCATGAAAATTTAGCATTTGGTTAAAAATTCTCTATCTGAATAGCTGAAAAAATTTTAATAACATCAAAATAAATTTCATTTCAATTAAACTATTCAAGATTGTGCTAGTCTTACATCCTAACACTGCAATAAAAAAAATAAAGATTTCAAATCCATAAATGGAGCGCTGTTCATCATACAAACAGAATTTACCTACTTTCTTAAATATCTAATAAAATTAGTTACATACTAGTACAAACTTGTTTGTTATAAGCTTAGTTTATAAAAGATTAAAACTAGATTTAAATCTACTTCACCATGATGAGTCATGAAGCTTGAACTAATCTATTTAAATATATGTCTACTATTTTTACCATAAAATGCAAATAACACATTTGTTATGGCCTCTCATCAACACAGATTGACTTTGAATAGGGGTATCATAACCATCCATCAATAACGTATTTAGTGCACTAAAACGAATGGTCCCAGACAGTTGTACATCACAACCATTTTCCGAATATAATGATAACAAATATAGGGTTCGTTTTCACCAGACATGAGTAGACACGGAACATTTATTTACGTTCAAGGCTAGCGTGAAGTGGATAAGGCTGGGAGGAATGACCTTGCTAAGAGATAAAAACATTGCATACACTAGAGCCGCTTTTTTATAATCCCTCTAGGAACTTCGGTTATCGTACTCAGACGTTTACTAATTTCAGCATTCTTAGGAGCTAATCTCATTGATACGGCGCTTAGTACGACTGATGGATTTTGTTGGTAGTGATGGTAATATCTCTCCAAGAGTCGCGTCAAAAGCGGGTCGTAGGTAAAAACCTATGCTCATTTGTTAACTCGCCGGGTTTAGCTCCTCGGTTCAGCCAAAGCATGCAAGAGGCATTAGCTAAACCCGGCATTGATTAAACCGAATGCCTCCGATAGGTACTCTACATTGCACTCTTCCGACAAGTAAATTTAGCACTCTGCCGAAATGTGTTCAGGGGATTTGTTTACGATAGCTTGAACCTGGGTTACAAGGTGGTGAAAAATTTGAGTCTTGTAACTTTATTAGATGATCCAGATGGAAGACTTCGGCCAGGAGACCTTTCAGGGTGTACATCATAATAGACGAAAGCATGGTGTACATCACGGTATACCGTGTTCTTCTTCTTATCGAGGTGAATGGTGCTTCAATCCCTCATAAAGTTGCGGGTATACCATGGTATACATCTACCTGGTATTACTGCAGACATGAACCTGTTGGTTCCGCGAAGCAGTAAGTTTTGGACAGAACAAAAAATGCCAGATCAAGCATGCATTCGGACAAAAAAACATCTATTGTTACAATGAAGCCTTATACATATCATCTTGTACATCGATTTTTAAAATACCTTATAACTAACTCCACGACGCAATGACAGTCACTCCACGTCAAACCGGTACCCATTTCCGACACCTGGGTAGAGTGGGGAATTGTGGCTGAGTTCTCTCTTTTCCCAACGGGGAGAATCACCGGGCGGCGTTGCCAGGATTTGAACTGCAACTGCCAACCCTTCTCGTGAAGAGCGCGCACTCTTAACTACTCGTCCATGGTGACCAACCAATAGGTTGCGTAGGGCTTCTGCATTTAGGAGGTATTTGTGTGAAAAATGGGGATGAAGCACTTCATTCCTAACCGGAGTCATAATATTAGGATTTGCTCTTGGAGGTGAAAAAGAGGTTCGGGGCTGTGCCTATCGTTGTTATGTATGGTAGAAGATAGAAATGCAATATACATCACTGAGGTTGCTATTGCACTCAGTGTTTGGGTTCATTTTATTTCTAAGAGGCGCAGACTACAGGTTACTTAGCAGTAATACGGTTACGTTGATTGAGTGTTACGGTTAAGTTGATTACGGTTAAGTCCATTATTCATCAAAATTTTTGTTGTGGGGTCGTAATATTGTGCGTCAAAGAGCATAATTCTGAAAGTAAATTTTTCTGAGCGCTGGTATAATTGAGGGAATCAGACACAATGGGAATAGGTCCAGTTTGACTTGAAATAAACGGAATCATAATAAATATTGCTTAGAGTTCTGAGCTTAATTCTGATGAGTGTTCTGGTATATGTGTAACATGTGAAATGTGAGAACCTCAACTATTTAAGATCTTGAGAGGAACATGTATAAATGTGAAGATTAATGTTTTTCCATTTCGGCTGTCCAGTAATATTTAGTTTCTCATGCTTTTGCTAACGTATAGCAAGTACATTGTGTATACTCGTATTAAATCATATTGATGCTTTGTTTTCAGATAATTTGCCTCTGTCATAGATATTAGAATACTTGTAGAAGCCATTACCCAAATTAGAAATATGGAGCTTTATGGCAGTATTTTTTTTATTCAATGCGTTGACTTTTTGTGTATACTTTTTCCTGTTTTCGACTTTAAGTTACGAGGAGGCATTGGTTGCGTATGGTCTCGAGGGCACGCTCCGTACTCGAGGCTCGCACAGTAACTTTGTGTAGCTAAGGATCATCCTGCTACACAAGAGGGTAAACAGTTTGTTTCAAATTAAGATAATGCAAAAAAACATCATTGATTTTTAACATATTTGGGTAAAAAATTGAAGCTCATATTCCGTGTGGAACTCCGAGAGAATATTTCTTTCAAAGATAAAATAAAAATTAAAAAATCAATTAATTCTGGAAGACTTGATACATCATATTAAAAAAATTGCTAAAATAAGTAACACGTTGTTATAAACAAGTCTCACTAAAACAACTGGAATAAGAGGTACGAATTATGTACGTTGATCTATTGCTGGACTCATTGGAATCAGATTAACTGCAGCTAAGGAGCGAGTGATGCTCAAAACCAGGAGCTTTTATGTTTACAAGCAGGAGCTTAAGGTCAAAATTACAAAATTAATTCTAGCAAAATTAGACCACCTTTACTTATTAATATCGAACGGATAAGTCGTCGACACGTGTGATGAAAAATCAACAATTGTTGATAAAAAGTAGGGATATGAAGTCCAAGTGAGTAGGAAAAACTTCAAAAACTTATTTTTCATTTATCTCTTTCTCTTACAATTGCATTAGTGTACAATTACAATGATTGTTCAGATTTTAGTGGAAAACGAGTGAAATTCAAGCTCATGAGTCCTAATAAATGTTTCTCTATACGCTCTATTTCCTACATTCCCGGTTTTCTACTCAGTCAGAGAAACCACTTGCTCTGGCAAATACGGTGCTCGCAGATGTGGAAGACTGACCTCAGGACATCCTCAGCCGAAGTTTAATGTTCTGCCTTTGCATTACGGGGAGCAGACGTACTGATGGGATTATTTTCATTTGTTTGCTTGTTCATGTTTATGTTCGCTTTTGTAAATTATAAATATTAAATATATATTTATAATCATCATTTACTTGTATTAATATTTAAAACCAAAGTTAGACGTTCTCTATTTCCCCCACCGAGTTTAGGGAAATACGAGTGTGTATTGAATCTAGATTATTTATTCCAAAATTTGGAACGGACTACATATTACAATGAAACTGTCACCTGGCTGCGTTATTTTCAGGGAAGATGGCGCTCATCTCTTGGAAACTAATGCACGTTTATGCAAAATCTTATTATCATGTATATTTATATACATGGACATTGCTCAACTGAACATTTTTTACATTTCCAAATCCAACGTTGAATAAGAATCGTTTCAATATTAGCTGAATTAACATTTTAATAAAGCGATTATATGGGCTGAAAAATATTTGTTTCTCGTACAAAGATATGTAAATGGTTGTAGTTGCAGATGCTACGGGTTCGGCAGAGATGTTTTTCACTTCTACAGATTTCGATTGTGTTTCGATTAGTTGTTAATTTTTACCTCCATGAGCTGATGCGAAGTTTAAATTTTAATTAAATCATGTTGTTGTTGAATAAATAAAATGTGCAAGTAAACCAAGCTCGCAGTAAAATGTGCAGTAACCTTGTTTATTATACCAGGCAGTTGCATCGACATCTCTTACACAGGTTACGTAGTCGACCCTGAAAAGTGCTCTGGAAAGACGTTCTTTAGTATTTGTCCAAGATGGATTTCTGGAAAAAGATACAGATGGTTCCTGGAATTATTATCTGAATGTTATTAAATGCGACTGTGAATCAAAATTTAATTTTAAGAAAAATGTTAAAACTGTAAAATCTTATTATTCATTTAAAGCCTCTCAAGGCCCCATGCTTGATACCTCCCACTTCAGCTAACGAAATAAATAAAAATCTTCATGTGTCAATTAGAGGAGTCATCATTACCAACATTTCATACCTGGAGCTTGTTAAATATTTGCGCAGCTTCAGACGACCGAAATGCTACATCAAAATACGTGGTATAATTAGAGCTACATAGTGGCTCTCTCAGTAATTGGGTGGTCTTGAAAGTGCTCAGGGAAGCGGCAAGATGTTGTATAAATTTTTACGAGAAAGTGGATGCCGTTGCAAAGATGTGCTGGAGCGCTCGCTCTTTCAATCCGCAGATTTGTGTCAGTTGGTTTGCTTTGATGATATGACATCTCAAGGATGCTAACTTGTTAGCGTTGTGGACCTTCACAGTAAACTTGTTAGTGTTGTGAGTTTCTCTGAAACAAATTTGAGCCTACAGTTTCGTACACGCATTTAAGAAAGTGAAGTAGAAGCTCCGGAGCGGCTGTTTGCAAGGCGAACACATGTTTCTGCGTTTGAGGTCAACAAAAAAGTCAATGCTTGTGAAAATCATTTCAGGTAAGCTGACTAACTTTTTAT
>JACJUY010002188.1:5560-26445 GCA_014220935.1 Platorchestia sp. MABIK
TAGATCGTATATTATATTTACTCCCCAACTTAGAAAAAGTGTTAATTCTAAACGTAAACCAAACTTTAAACTGATTAAAAGTTCAGGCTTTGAACACAACAAATTTAATTAAAAAATATGCTACATTTAATTAACATGGATAGAAGTAACAGTTCTTGTCAGTATTTTTTTCCAAGGTTTCTAATTATTAAACTATGAATGAGTTCAAACATCCCTAACGGTATCAAGTGAGTACCAATGAGCGATAGGATAGCCCTAGTCAGTACCCAAGAAAGTCAGCGAGTACCGCGAGCCCACCCTCCTAATGAATCAAGTGTAATTGAATGCTTTGTGCAAGGAAGCAAAAACTAAATGCATGCATCAATTCAATTCCAAGTACACTGAAGGAACAAAGTATAGTTCGGGAGTAAACTACGAGAATCAGGAGTTAATTATATTATACTCAAAGAGAATGATCTAATATCCAGATAGATGCATAAAACCGAGGAGTGGAATGATTAGTGAGGTAAGAGTGCAAGTGAATATGGTATTGACACTGATGGAAATGAGAGAAGGTAGTTCTCCCTATGCTTCTACAAATGCTGCTGCGCCTTAGAATAAAATGTACGTGATGACTTTTCAGCAATCTTTCGAGCTTATGCTGCTAGCAATCTTTCGAGCTTATGCTGCTAGCACTCATCCAACGCTGTCCAATTCTGGCTTGTAACTTGGCAAATCCATCCCGCTACAATTTAAAGACACTTCAGTGAAGTACAAACTCAGTGGTTATTTCAACACACTAACCTGTGTTGTTCCCCCACGAAGATGAACAGCATTGTTTGCTGGAAGCACTGATAGCAGGTCTTGAGATGTCAGGAGTGGCAGGCCTCGAGGTGGCAGGCCTTAATACCCCAAGCGTGCCAGGTCTTGCAGCACCAAGAGCAGGAGAGACAGTACCAGCAGCTGGTAGAGAAATAAATGAATAAATTTGGAACAGTGATATGGCATCTTGAATGAAATTGATGCACACTACACAATGAGTAGTAACTTTCAACGAATTTAATTCTTCTATAAACTCTACTTTATGTCATCAAATTCTCATTCATTAGTAGAAAAGGTGGTTTAAGGCTCCACCCCATAACATAATTTCACAGAGCAAGTAGAAGGAAGTATCAAGTATGCAATAAAAACATTATAACAAAAAAGAAAGCCTACCTCACCATCAGCTCAGGCCTTCACATTTTCTCTTATGGAATACTACTTCCAATGGATACAAAAGCTTTTTCCCAATTATTGACACATCATCAAATGTAGGTGATCCTTCACAATGTGAAATAGGCAAGGCCTATTGGTTAATTAAAGTGCTGCTGCACTGTATGGATATTTGAATTAGACACGGGGGTACAAAGGAGGTTCATTAAAAACTGGGAGAACTCATCGAATTAAGTGAATACAAAACTAATTTTTGTCAACCAAGACTAGCATGTCTACACAAACACTGCACTAGGTATATCTCATTGATGAATCCCCTCAGTTAATTCAGGATTGCAATTCAGGTCACATTAAGTAACTTTGGTGATAGGAACAACATTTTTTAATATTTCACCTTTTTTCTGAATTCATGACTTAATGTACAATGGAAAAAAGTTGCTAGTAACATATTGACGCTTGTATCAAGTATGAAATAATTTTCAATTCAATGCTGAAGTTTTTTCCTTCAAAAACTTTGCAATGTTTCTTTGAGTGTAATTATGAACTGTGAAGCATTCATTTCCTGGATAAATGCTTTACACTTTAAAATTTGTATGAAAACCATTCTCAAAAGTATTTGGAAATACATTACCCTTTCTTTGAATACACTAAGGCTTCATAATTTACAGCCATTCACTATCTAAATAAGTGTAAATTGAGCTTATGGGCATCAACTTTCATATGGAATGCATTTTCTTCAGGTGACCTCGACTTTTCCAAAATTTCAATACATAAAACTCAGTTTGAACATTTTTTTCCTTCATTTCAGTATTACTCAAATGAATTGAACCTTCATCATTAAAATTCTAAACCTACTTCTGTTAGGAGTGGCAGGCATTGCAGCATCAGGCATTGTAGCAAGAGGTGTGGCAGGCCTTGTGGCAGAAGAGCCAGGTCTCATAGCACCAAGAACAGTACCAGCAGCTGATGGAGAAATAAGGGAATATATTAGGAACAGTGATTTGGCATCTTGAATGAAATTGCAGCATACTACACAATGAGTGGTACTTCCAACAACCTTAATTTTTTCTGAACTTCTATGTCATGGCATTTACTAGTAATACTTTAGTAGAAAATAAGTCAGTTTAAGGCTCCACTACCATAACATGGTTTCACAGAGCAAGTAAAAAGGAATGAGTAATATACTCATAGGGCTACGTACAATTCAGTATTAATCCCCATGAACAAAAGTCATTAAGCTCCTGTTTTCAACTCAAATGTACATTACTCATTTCATGAAGTGCTCTCAACTGTCCCGAATTGCCACAGGTTTCCAAACTGGCTGTATTTTATTTAGTAGTAAAAAATGTCTGACAAGGGGGATGTTTAACTTGAACGTGATGGCCGACTGTTTCGGCTCTTTGCAATGGCCTAAAATTTCCAAAAACACAATAGTCATGCAAAAATTCAACGCCTGTGTATTAGACTTGACCGATAAACAAGAGCAACCAATCCTCCATGTCACAAGCAACTACTGTACGGTATAATTGTGATATCCAGCACATCAACAGCAACCCTCAGGTATGGCAGGTCACTACAACCCACTCTACATGACTAACTCAATCTAGTCAATGTCTCAAACTTCAGGCATGTACAAGAACATTTTTGATTGCATCTACAATAATTAAATTACAATCCTGATGAAATCCAGTCATACAAATCATCCCACAATCATCTTGAGCACATCTGGCATATCACCCATTCTCTCCATACTGCTCTAACAACAAATTCAGGAAGGTCTCCCTCTCCTTCTTATACTATGTACAGTCCTAGGACAGAGTGTTCAATACTATTATTAACTCCCCTTATCACACTGCTGACCTAATCTAGTATTATTCTCATTCTACTTTCACATGTGTCTATTCCCACACAATGTTTACAGCACACAGCTAACAAGAGTTGGCTTACAAAACTACCATGATAGAACATTTCACACTCAGGCACATTCTTTCTCACAAACGGGTTAATGTAGACTTTTGCGTCTTGCTAAGCATCCACTTGTTCAATCCAAACTATTATGTACACCTTCACCTTTTTCTGGTCCCTGTACTCTGCCATTCATCCTCTGTAACTCTGTCATTCAAACATTTTTGGTATTTTACATTGTTTCTTGTTTACAGTTTTCCTTCTCATTTGATCTTTTTTACCTCACTTATAAACCACCTGGCATTCACTGCACTTCTTCTGCATCTTCTGTTTTCAATATTTTGCCTTGCTACATCACATTATGGTACTGTCGCAAATCCAGCCTTGCTCCTTACCAGAGTCCCGTGCAAAATAATCTATATCTTGCACATTTANAACATTGAATGCGGGAGTGCCATGTAGAATATAGATAAAAATGGTGTGCTCATTTTGTGTTCGAGTTTCAAGCATGCCACAGAATGTACGCATGATCGTCAAAATAATTTGTTTATAAAATGAACTCCAGGGAAGGAGCTCATATATTGTACGGATTGAATTTCTGAGAGTGCATTTCATGTACAAAATAATTTTTTTTCATCTACTCAATACCGAGTAAAATTAGCGCATTCTCGCAGGTACCTGCAGCTGGTGGATGGCTGGACAAACTTCCCATGCCTTTTGGACGCTGTAGGCACAGTGTTGTCAGTGCCTCCTCTCACCAATGGAGATGCCTCCAAGGTTGTATGAAAGAGTTACAATTTGCGAAATTTTCTGCAGCGTACTGTCAAATTTTCAGAATTATCCCCATATGAGTGGGAAATGACAAAATATCACACACTAAAAGCATGGAGATGAATTTTAGTAGCAGACACTCATGCTTATGACATGTCATCTTTCTGTGTGTGTCTACCGCAAGCATCAAAATGATGCCAGGACACGTTGGTAACCATGCAACTAATACATTCATGTTCTGTGTGTTGTGTGCCACCAAAATTTGATGTGACACTCGGGTCGGGGCGAGTCTTCTATAAGATCCTGGGTAGCAAAAGCACTGAAGTTTCGAGCCTTTATTTTATGCAAGGTTAAGACACACGAAACGAAATAAATAGTTGTATACGTAAACATTAACTTCTTTCAGACACTTACAACCTAGTGAATCTTCTTAAAACTGATAGTGAATGTTTTTAGGGTAGTGAAACTATGGCTTAGCAAATTTTCTGATGCTCGAAAACATGGATGATCATTTTCTTCAATGCTGCCGAGTGCATACTTTACTCGGATTAGCTGCTCCGAGTACATCTACTGAGAGTTTTTGCTTGTTGTGGGTCTGCCGAATGCATTAGTGTTTCACTCGAAATGTGGCAAGTCTACGTAAACAAATGTAATATGATGGCATTTCAGTTTGAGGTACTGTGTACGGTATGTAAGATTTCAGATATATATCGAGGAAGTAAGCCTATCTTCACTACATTTGGGAAAGTGATTTCGAACACTGAAGAACATAATGCCAATAGTGACAATAAAAGCATCTTTCTGTGTCTGACTGGGAATTATCCACCTTCACTCCATGCAAATGCAGTGACCAATTAATGTGTGTGAGCAGATCAGCGCAGCCAGCCGGGACGTGCTGCTGGAGGTGACGAGCGACAAGGGCCTGCAGGCGTGCAAGCAGACAATGGAGGAGCTGCTGCAGGCGGTCATTGAAGTCAATCCCGACTCTGACATCACCGTGCAACAGGTCAGTGCGGCGTGGATAATTACCATTTGCTCTCAATTCATAACACTTATCACGACTCCAGTCGTCCAGAGAATGCTGCTAGTGATCTTCTCTAGATCACTAGACGTTAGATTATGCTAGTTTGGCAGAATAGAATGTTTTAAATCTCTGATATGGAGATTTCTTTTGTTTAGTTTTGGATTTATCCTTTTAGTTTTTAGGTGGGAGAAACCATGTTATTGTTCAAAATGTCTTGTGAAGTATAATGTGTTACCTGTTTGCAGTGGCTCTTAACTGTTGTAGATGAAATATTTCAGTGTGAGTGCCCTTTTCAATATACATACATTATGTATTATGTTAGTGTTGTGAGGCAAAACAATATTCTATTGAAGAATTGACGGTTTGTTGAATTCAAGTGTTGATGCCGTGAATAACGCAAGCTTTTAAATGACACAACCCTGCAGATATTCTTACCTCATTTTCTCCGTTGCTTTGTTCACCTTATTCCCTGTTACAGCGCCTTTCATTTGAGCCAAACGTGGTACCTCTGGTTCCAAGATGAAATTGCTACTCCCTTCGCATTCTCCAAATATTCAGCCCTTTATTTTCACTTTTATGTTCATATCTTATATTTCAGCTTTTGACCTTTTCTCTCTTGTCCTTCGAAAAAATTCCATTTTTAAATTCTTCACTGTCTCTGAATAACTAATTCTCTTCTTCAATTCCTATTAATTTCTTCTTGCTTATCATGTAATATTGATTACAAATCGTGCATCATTATTCCTCTTATAAATTTTTCCTATTAACACTCTTTCTAGCTGTTAGTATCAACTTATGAAAAAAATTTAATTTTTCCCATTTTTCATGATAACTTTGAACGTTTTCTCTTCCGTTTCATTTACTTTCTCATTTCATGTTTCAGTTGCTCTCATTCACGCTTCAACCCAAAAATACTCGTACGTCGTTGAAACATTCTCTTAACTCATGCGGTTGAATCGGAACCCAGTGCATTTGTAAATTGCCTCTTCTTAAGTGCTAATACTTGGAACGTGAATTAAGAATTGTAATGCAAAGTTGCTAGTATAATGTACAGGGTGTAGAGTTGTTCATTTTGTGTATATAATGTGTATTAATTACCAATTTTCAGTTTAAGGCAGTATATTGTATACAGTGTAGTTGTTACTATGTGTGCCTTTTTGTAAAAGAGAAATTGTTGATTGCTTCAGTCCACGTGAGTTGATGGAACATTTTCGTGTGCAGGTGCGTGTTGTGGGAGACGACGGCGGCCTCAGGTGTGTGTTCCCTGCGTCAGACGACCTCACTCAACTCTCCTCAGTGAAGGTGGTCCGTCCGACCAAGAAGCTGTAGTGCCTCAGTGAAGGTGGTCCGGCCGACCAAGAAGCTGTAGTCGAGGGGTCCACCTATGCCAAATACGAGCCTTCGTTAAGCGACATTCGACCGAAACTAACCTCTTTTGTACTCGTCAAAGAATTCCCAAATTTTTTCGTGTTTTTGGAGCAGTTCTCTAATTGTGTTGTGCTTTACAGCATTTAATGTTCGGTTTGAATTTACCCACTCTCTCATGGAGTAAATATCCATACAGTAAAAATTCTTTGCACTCCAACTCAACGCTGCACAAGTTCTGTACTAAACTGAGTTAACGCCTAGTGAAAAATTTCAGCGACCGCAAACTGATTATTGAAGCTGAGAGAAATTTGGAATGCTTTCTTTGTTTCTTGAAAATCTCCTTCATGCCAGCACTCGGTGAATATCTACGAAGTTTCACTTGTAGATTTTGAAACGGACTACCACAGCTCAGACTCGCAAAAGTTACACAAGACAAGGAATTGCACCGGCGGCTTCGACACAGCTGCACGAACCGAGAGTCAGGTATGACATGATTGTTCATCAGCGTACCTGACGCTGCACCTGGCCAAGTATCACCCGTAAGCTTTAGGCAAGAATTTTTCGATTTTTCCTACAGGTTGTGTCATGACATTGCGATTTCACTACTGAACATCTTAATGGTTTTGAAGTGTGAAAGAACTAGAAATCGAACAACACATAAAATTCATATTACATTAAATCGTTTTCCATTTATAGCTTGAAGTTTTTAGCTTCTACTAGTTGACAATGAGCAATGGTTGAATTTCTATGCATTGCATTAACTCATAATCAAACATTGATTTTTAATTTATGGTTGACGCTCTGCAGTGATTATTGTGCGCCTTGGTGCTGTTGTATGATGAAATTTCTGCACGTTTTACTACGCAAAACTCTGAAAAATTGCAAAATGTCTAGGGTAACGTTAGTCGAATTGTGCTTTTAGCGATGCCGTGATGGGTCCAAGTTTTGGTGTGAACTTTTCGATTGGTTGAAAAGCTATTTCAGTTGGCAGTCCGTTTTGCAGTTCTTGCATGGGGAAGCTTTTTTGGAACTCGCTGGATTGGAATTGTCCACTCGTGAATTGAATGTTGTTCAATGTAAAAAAACAGCAAGTTGGGTCATTTTTTTTGTTATCAGTGAGAAATTTAAGGTGACGTTTTTGATGAATTGTCAAAATGTTGTAATATGGATTAACATGTTTTATTCCCATTTTATTAATAAAAATATTTCTTTGTTATCATAAATAACAATAGGTAGAAAGTTTTGTTTGTTGTCAAGCACTTCGTTTTTATTTAATTCACGGAAATAACCTTACTCAAATCCATATTGTTATTTGTGACCTTCCCATAGTTATTGTCTGCCGTGACATTTCATGACGTGACCGTGCCGTATCGCAGACACATGCGATTCTCTAACTAGAATAATCACGCGTTCCTCGACGACGTTGTCTAGAAGTTTTCCTGCACAAACATGCAACCTACTTTCATGAAAATGTGCATTTTATGAACCGATAGTTACTATTGGAAATCGACTTCAGTCCATTAGTGCGGCCGTAGCATTCATTACCAAGGGAGGAAGGTAAAATATTAATAAGGCACGTAACACGTACTATGATATTCTCGTTGACTAGCTACATGGCACCAAATTTGTTTTTCACACTAAATCTTTAAATTTACAGGACTTTGACATTCAGTAGGTTTAAATTAAATTTCGTCTCAATTTCCTTAAAATACATATAACACTGGCACATCCGCATTATTACTTCATTTGACCTTTGCTTTCATTCATTTCACTTGCTTATGATAGAAAACCTATTTCTCTCGTTTTGCCGCAATTTATTTCTAGCCATCATCCGCTCTTTAAAGGAGAATTTATTACAGTTCGATAAGAGAAAACTTGCGCTCTTTTTATGAACATTTGTCTCGATTATCTATTCCTCTAAATTTTGAACCAAGGCTGATACTAAAGAGATAAGAGAAAATTACTTTACTGAGTAAGCTTATGCAGCACTCTCATTGCATTACAGTTTTGCTTTCAAATCATTTACTTATTTATATTCGAATATGGTAAGCTCTCTTCCTATATACTATTTAAAACTAATATAAATGACGAAAATATTTAAAGATCAAAAATCTTGTTGATGCTCACCATGATCCACATGTCGCATAATGTTCGATGGAACTCTTCTGTTAGCGGTTCAAGGGACATCACAGACTTCTGTCAAGTAGGATATAATTGTAGACCTTCAACAACCCATGCGTGTTAGACTCGAGCAAGGAAACTGCTAATACGCGTTGCATGCTTGATTTATAACAGAACTAAAGGTGTCGTTAACCGAGTTTATTATCATTTTAATTATGAAACAACTGCATGACATTCAGTAGGTTTAAATTAAAGTAGGTATGAATGATGCAGTAGGTATAAATCAGTCATACATTGTTTCCATAACCCATTGATGTATTCTTCTAAACATTACTCAAAGCATAAATTACTGTATATATAAATTGTAAAGGTTATTTTAAAAATTTTCAAGTTTCAACAACATGGCCGATTTCTTATGGCCGACGGTAGATGTTCAAGATGCCATAATAGGTTAAAGAATATAAATAACTTCACCTGCTGAGGTTTGGGCTTACAAGGAAGATTTTTAGAGCAGACGTGCTACCTCAGCCGCTTGCAAAATGATTACCTAAGTGAGAAGAGAGCTACGTGAAGAACCATTTGTCACGAGACACTTTGCTGATGAAGCCGTTGTGAAAGTCGTGTGGGTTCATGGCTTTCTTGCCCTTCAATTTGATGGACTTGAAGCCAATGATGGAATCGTGTGCACACCCCACCCAGAGGACGTCTTTGCCTTTACCTCCAGCGAGCTGACCAGGGCTCAGTGGAGTACAAAAAGGGGCTGGTATCTCTTGGGACATTTGATTTTCTTCTCGACCATCTCCAGTTCTTCCTTCTTTTGTACGGAGGTCATCACAGTCTACGTAAGAACAGTAAATTTAGGAATTTGCAAGCTATAGTCTGAAGAAAGGAACTCAAACCTCCAACTTGCACCTCAAAATGAAGAAAAAATGCAAGGAAAGTTAACTCAAGCCAATCATAGCTAAAAATTTTTGCTGTTTTCTCACTACGCCAGATCTTGCACAATTCAAGTTCAGTAAATTTTCCAAAGCAACGAGGTGGATTTAAATTATTTAAAAACGAGCAATCCTCACCGCTATCGCCCTTTGCAGTGGCAGTATTGGAAGGCAGAACTGCCTCTCTGAGGGTGACAGGAGCGGCCTGCCACACGGCCGTCAGAGGGTAGTGGTCGTCGAGCGCCAAGAACTGGCGGTAAATCTGCTCAGCCGTCGAGCTCTGCCACGAAATTACAGCGTGTTTCTCACTCACCTTACGGGCTGCTCAAAGTTGAATTTACACAGTTAGTACCATCCTTCATCATCGATAACTAAGAGGGTGTGAAATAAAATGCAGTAAAAAAACAATTACAAAATTGATTACATTCGTGAAAGAGATCACATGAAATTCATTTTGAATGATATGAAAATGAATGAACAAGAAAATTACCTAGCTACACTTGGAAACTACCATGAATCAGGGCAACTAGAATAACTGTACATATAGTAAGTAATGCAAAACTTTCATGCGTAGAAAGTGCCCTGTTAACATTGCCCTTAAACCTCAAGAACTTTTCTATTAGCAATCTGCTTGCAAAGGCCCATGCTCTTGAGTATTCTACTAAAACCTTTTCATTATTTGCTCAAATAAATGAAACATCTTTCAAAACTTCGTTTGTTTCCAGAACACATCATTCTACATCTACTTATCGATGTCAAAGGGTATAACACCTGTAACTTGTACTCGTTGGCATGAAAGGTGTTCATTAAAAAATGATCATGACATCACCAAACGCTCATTGAAAAAAACTCGCCATGAGACATTCCTTCCGAAGGCTGTGGCTTGGCGTTGGAATAATGACCAGGGAGGTCCTTCATAACCAGCAGGAGGTGTTTGGCTCCTAAGACGGACAGGGTGTCGTACAGCTCCCCGCTCTTGGTGTGCGGCCCCACTTCCACGCTGCCGCAGCTCAACATTTCACCCACGTCAAACCTCACGGAGGAAACTTCAGTATAAGGGAAAAAGTTTTGAATGATGAACATACATCATACTAATAAAATTATCAATGGGCTACATCATAAATTAAAATTATTTCATAATGGTTTTCCAGTTATGAACTGATACTCTGTCTTCAACTTGTAGATGAAATAGCGACTTAACGATACACGCTGATATCCTTTGTTGTACAACAGAATTTTACTCTCGAATTTATGGTAATAAAGGTTCTGAGGATCTGGATTACCAACATGGTACTCGGGCGTTTATAGGAATTTGAATCTGGCACAACCTTTTAAAACGTTTAAAGCTCTATACTGAGCATGTATTTTGTAACTTTTTACATAATGAAGTGAACAACAAGAACTTGTTTAACCCTCATAGCAAAGAAACGCTCGCATTGAAACTGAAAAAAAAAATTACCCATAATGAATACAAGCCTAACATTAACATAGCACAATGCAACGTAAGTCACAGATTATGCATAAAAAAGCAAGTTATTTATACCCAGACTATACAAAAATCCTTTCTTCACTCTATGAAGATACGTGTACCGATATTCACAAGCCAAGATAAGTAAAATGCGTCCATCTTCACTATGGGCAGCAATAGTAAAATAGGCACCTAAAATCTAACAGAAATCAACAGCTACTTGAGACATCACACTAATATCATAAGAACAATCGCGCACAGCAATTCATAGTCTCAAAGTAGTGTCAGACATAGCCTAGTCATATTATTCAAGTCAAAATCATGAAATAGACACAAACTTTTAAAACGTCACTATCTCAAAGTAGTGTCAGTCTAAGATTAGCTCTACCAAAGGTCATCCACCTTCACAAAGCACTGCAAAGAAGCCTTTTCGTCATTTCCTACAAAATTACATTCTTCATCAAATCAAAAAGTTTTTTCCATGTAAGCATCCTATGTCCAACCATAAAATCATTGATTAGCATTATTTAGCAGTGTGTTTTTGAAAAATATTTATTATGTTTGAGTAAGTTCTCTTTCTCTATCATTTGTGAAAGAACCCCAACACAGGCAAGAGAAAAAACGTGTAGTACAACACGCCAAAGCCTCATGAAAATGTAATTCAACTTATTTCCCACAGTTCAGAGAAAAGGCACAGCAAACTTAAAAAACTTGCAGTGCTTTCCAACTTGTGATGGAGTTGTACAGATTAATGCTTTAACTTTGGTTCCTAAACACATGCAGGCTTTCATAGAATTTTACCCAAATTAAACCCAATAGAACTGAAGCTCCTAGCAGCTTTTTTACACCTGTGAGGATATTTTCTGTTTTCATACCATTTAAAATACTTTCGATCCTATCAAGGTGAAATTTCTAGCATCTCCAACAATCCACGGCATCTCAACGTGTGTTATTTTGATCACATCTAAACCATTTTCAGTGGCATTTAGCTAATTTTTCTAGCCATTTTCTTGCCACACAAACCTGTACGGATGTATCCTCATGACGGTGACGCCGGTGCAGGAGTCGCCGTTGAGCACTGCGTGAATGATGGGGGCAGCCCCACGGTAGGCAGGCAGCAGAGAGCCGTGCACATTGAGCACACCTCTGAAACCTCATCTTGTTTAAGTTAGGCAGCAAGTACTTGGCACTTCTGACACTAAGGAAAGTTTTCTTCATAAATATCTGCTGACCTTGAATGTTTTCACCAGTAATATTTTGCATACAGTACATTGAAAATAATTCACAAACATTATTAATCAAAATTATCCAACAAACTTCCCTAACATAATTTCATTAAAGTTGTTCATGACATATCACTAACAATATTTTGCCAAAACTATTCAAGATTTCCCAAAACTAATGTAATTTAATGGTGAATAAATCTCAACACTAACATCAGTTACCAATCAATGAACAAAAACGAGTCCAACATTAACTACTCATTCTATAAATTCAACTAAACAACTTTTCACAGGGTAATTTCCTCATTGAAGTAAAATTAGATCATATTAAATGTTAATTTCAGCTTCCCGAACTGCTGAAAATAAAAAAGCATTCCAAAGAGAGGAAAGAGGAAGGCATCATTTAGTATGGAGATAAGGGAATGTGGAATCTATGCAGAAGGGGCATAGAAACAGTAAGTTGAGAAAGAAGTTTATGAAACAAGATGAAAGTTGAAGAAGAAAGTAGTAGGGGCTGAAAAAACAGGACACCAGTGAACCGAAAAAAATATGGTCCTTAACATAACAAAAAGCATTTAATTTCAACAAAAAGAAGGCCTACCTAACTCTCAGCTCAGGCCCTCACACATTTCCCCCGTGGGAGTGCTAATTTCCATAGATACAACAGTTGTATCACCCTAAGGGACTTCATTAAAGTTAACAAAGAAGATTCTTGACTGGATTATTAAATTATATAAGTTGTTTCAGCTCAATTATGACAAAGGTGTAAAGAATGGATGGAAGTAGGCTGCATTCAACCTGAAATAACAGGGGTGGGAATTTATGCACAATGTGTCTCCACCACACTCTGCGCATAGAAATAAAACAGAAAGGAGTTCATGAAACATGATAAAAATTTAAAATTAAAGTAAATAGGTGCTGAAAAAAATAACAGCAATGAGCCAGAAAATCTCCAAAATGGAATATCTATTTAGTTAATATGTTTGTTTAATTCTCCCTGACCCCAACAAAGGTGGTCAAAACAATGGAGGGTGAAGGTACTATTTACGTACTGTGGAGTTAAAGGAACAAAAAATCTACGCACAAGTCTTTTCCCACACAAGATCTTCTGTACATAGGAAGGAATTTAATGAAACTAAATAAAAATTGAAGAAGAAAGTTATAGGCGCTGAAAAACCGGACAGCACTTAACTGAAAAGAAGATGGCATGTTTTAATCCAAATAATTCATTCTTTTTCAGTAAATAGGGAGCTCACATTTCCCCTTTCGGGAAGCTGATACACACAGACACAACAGTTGTATCTCTCTAAGGAATTCTTACATCAACTGAATATAGCTTAGAAGTGTAATAAAAAACATTTTTTAAAACTAATATGTTTGAAACAAGCACAATCATTTTTTTTCAGAAAATGTTCTACAATAAAATCAGGATGAACAAAAATGAATGACATTTAATACAAAAAAAGGTTATTTACTCCAATGCAGATACCTCAAACTTAAGAAAGGGGTGGAATAACACAGGTTAGCATGAGGATGTCTATGTAAGGACATGCAAAACAATTAGCCAGAACTGAACTGCATTTCAATTAATTCTAAGCTGCATAAACTGACCCAGTTAATTTCAGTGAAAGAAAATTTTCTAATCAAATGATTTTTCATGAATTTTAAAAATAAAATATGAAGGTGTACATTCATGAAAATTTAGCAAATCTTACACTTCAAGGCTTGAGTCAGCTTAGCAAATACAGTATACATAAGACTAAATTCCAAAACTCTGTATTAGTTATTTGCTGCCAAACATCAATTTAGAGCAAAATTTCTACTTAGTTACTGCAGCAATAAGTAGGGGTAAATTTTGTGGTTTTATCAATATTGTAATGGTTTTGGCAAAAATTCTTGAGCAACAATGACTGATCATAATAAATATTTATCAGATATGCCTTTCAAAGTGGTATATCATTTAGAAATATATTGAAAATTTGTTTTGTGAATTATTTTCCACCTAAAGTCAATTGAGTCACAATACAACACAGAATCCTCTCGTGCACACACATTCCTTCTACCCACTGTTTTTATATGACAACATTGACACCACAGATTGTGTGGTCTTGACAGATCCAGAGAAAATTCTAAGAAAAGCAATATGCCAGAGCTCAAGCAATCTTTTCTGAGTTAGAGAAACTAATGCACTGAGATATTCTGGTAGACCTGCACCAAATTTTTGTGGAACATGGCCTTTACAGAAAGCGTGTTTCAGACAAAATCATCCTGATGAAAACCTATAAACCAAGCAATAAAAACAGAGATATTGGAGGGAGAACAGTGGCAAGTAAAAACTAATAAAAGATGAAATTTTTGTACTTCAAAACAAACAGTGGGACAGGGGCTGCTTAAAATGCTGCATAGCTTATCAGTGACAAGCAATGCAATCACCATGTCTTCCATTCATATTTTGAGCAGCCAGTTTCATTTGAGAAAGCAAAGGCTACAGTGGGTACACTCTAAGAATAATGTACATGCCTACATTTTATAAAGAAGAAAAACCAAATCATTACCTATTGTTGACTTAGATTTTCTGTCTGATCAAGAGTAAAATGAATGATTTCCTCAGATATTTTATTTTGAACCCATCTGCATCAAACAATGGGTAAAGTCAAAATATCTGTTGGTTGAACATGAGAAAAGATTTATGTTTGTCAACTCACAGAGAAAATGCATTAATAACTTCAGCAGTGATGAGATGTCCGAAAGACACGACAACACCAAGGTCCATGGCTGATAAATCATGGGCCCCAACAGGCCAGTGTTGCAGTGGCAGACCGGCGGCAGCACTGTAGCTCTCTACTGGGCTCTTACCTTTCTTTAGTTTGCTTGTGACAATTTGCAGTTCACCAACCAATTCTCTGCACAAATGACAAACATTTTAATTGCTTTACAGAGCAATAGAACTACTCTAAAATTGAAAAATATTGATGAAACATAAATTAATTTCCTACTTTAAACCTACCTGTAAAGAGAAAAGACATTTATATTTTCTGTAGTTATTAGTGCATTTGAAAAATTCCAACTCACAAAGAATCAAGGTTGCTGAATTTTAACTTTGTTTGATTTTGTAATTATTATTTGAATTGCAGATCTGAAATCATCCTTGAAGTATTTTATAACAAATAAAATTTATACCCAGTTTATGACAGACTAAGCAAGCAAGAGTAAATATTTTAGTCAAGCTGCATGAACAAAAAAATTGCAAGTAAGAAAATTATGTTATGCCAGTGAAAAAATGCTTCTGACTTATTTTTCACAGTTTTGTTACAATGAGTAAATGAAAATGAAATATTTCATAACTGTTCTGGGCTCCAACAATACTATCAATATCTATAATTTCTTCAATTTCAGTTTTTTCAATATTTATCATTTTAACATCTGCCTCTAAATTAAAAACCTATTTACAATTAATTGAAGAAGCAATATACAATATAGACTGCCAAAATTTCCACAGCATTGCAAAGTCAAAAACAAGGAGTTTCAAGCAAAGCATGTTGTCACTCTATTGCTGTGATAAATTTTCAATTTGTAGTATGCACTATTCAAGAGCTAAAACATGTGCCTCCAAACAAAATAAAAAAGTACAATCTGATACAGACTGCTGAGAATAAGTAGAACAATGTTATATCTATTTTTTATATGGTAAAAAGTTGTGAAAGTTTTTACATTCTATTGCTAGAGATCTCTGCAGATCATGATTTGCATTTCTGTCTGCCTGAGTAGATACGTATCAATTTATGCTCTTGAAATATGAAAAATATTAGCTTATTAATTCAAATCTAACCTGTATGTTACTTTTACCTAAACTAGTTCTAATTAACATCAGCTAGATAAGATTTGTTAATGTCCCAATCACATAACCATAACACAGGTGTTCCAAAGAGAGAAAGGCATTATTTAATACAGAGTTAAAAGAATGCATAATCAACATACAAAAAACGTTTCCATGCTAGATCTACTGCAAATTGAAACATTAAATTAATAAATAATTATACGGAATTTGAAAAAAGTTGGATAAAAAGACATATGTACTGAAAAATAGAACAGTAGTTTACAAAAAAAAGGTCAATATCGGGTTTAACGCAATCACGGAAATTAAGAATTCCATTCCAAAGANTTTCTCAAAAATAATGCATCAGCGAGCAGAATGTCATTCATGAAAAACGTTTTTAATTATGTCTCTTTAGTGATTCTTGGGGACCGAATTTTAATTTTCTGTGATCGCATTAAACCCAATATTGACCAAAAAAAGATTTGTAAAACAATAAAAAAAAACATTGGTCAATATTGATTTTAGGCCTTTCACGGAAATTAGTAATTCCATTCCAAAGAATCACTAGAGGAACACATTTAAAAACGTTTCATAAGATTGACATTCTGCTCGCTCATGCGTTATTTTTGAGATATAAAAATAATTACGTTCAGATAGGAATAGCATTGTATGGTCGGTTGCTTAGTCGCCGTATTGTTGGGTGACGCCCACTTTTCTGGCGGGACACGCCCACTTTTTGGCGGGAAATTAACACGGCTCGGTTTGGGTAAGTTAAGGTAAGCTATTTTAGGTTGATTTATGTTATTTTAGGTTAGTTTATTTAACTAACCTACCATAACCTACCCTAACCTCACCCATTGTTTCGTTAATACCGTATTACAGCATATTTACGTGTCGGTTCCTTCACTTTTATATACGACGTTCTTATAACTTCAAAGTTGAATAACTTGAAAATCTTGCATCAGCAAGCAGAATGTCATTTGTGTAAAACGTTTTTAAATGTGTTCCTTTAGTGATTCTTTGGAACCTAATTTATCATTTCCGTGAAAGGCCAAAAATCAATATTGACCAAAACATTTTATTTGAACATGAGGAAGGCCTCCCTAACTTTTAACTATAGACTTCCAATCGTCCTTCTAGGGCATAAATTATCATAAAAACCTCTGAAAGGAATTACATAAGCTAAGATAAGATTTTATTATACTTCCAAATTCATCAACTAAAACTAGATATTTGTGCTATCATGTACTTTCTGTTATCAATACAGGTGTTCTAAAAGCATATGCAATATTAAAATTGTTCATAATTAGGTAACTAATTAGTTAAAGCTCACCTTTTATCCAACTCCTTTTTTAGCACAGAGAGACTTTTTATTGAAAATTTGTCTGTGCCAAAAAATGTAACCTTAAGAGGATGTTGAAAATTAGATGCCAATGCCGCTAATTCCTGGATCTCGACAGTTCCAGAATTTGAATAAAGTCTGACGGTGGTCTTTTCAAGAAATTCATTATTAAATATTCTTTTAATAACGTAACTAATCTTCTGCACAGATCGCAACATTTTACAAAATATTTATTTCCTCATTAGAGTAAGACTTTCAAAACAAACCCGGCGAAAATATACCTCTAGGTTGCTTAGCAACGAGTAGACGTGGTCATGTGTGAATAAAAAATAAGTGTACACTACCATATTAATTTTAACAGCCGCAAATTCTGATTTTAGAAGCTGCAAAACATTCACAAAAAAAGATAACTGGGGAAACTTTAATAAACAATACGAGTAAACTTGTAGCAAACCAAATTAAACCAGCAATCCATAGGTTAGCAAGTGGGAAGTAGAGGATACAAAAAAGAAAAAGAAAAAGAAAGAAAAACATTTGATTTCCTATAAAGTATAACATAAAAAGTTGATACATTGGTTTTTAAAACACCTTAACATTAAACATCCTTATCTAATAATAACACGTTGGCATCGTAATCCTCGTGTAAAATGTTGAATCAAAAAATGATT
Organism: Platorchestia sp. MABIK; assembly: GCA_014220935.1. Taxonomy (NCBI): domain Eukaryota; kingdom Metazoa; phylum Arthropoda; class Malacostraca; order Amphipoda; family Talitridae; genus Platorchestia; species Platorchestia sp. MABIK. The sequence goes on from JACJUY010002188.1 coordinate 23,394, forward strand.
GATAGAAAAGCACATAAAAAATGAGTTCCTTTCCTTTGCCTAATCTGATTTTGACAGTGCATTTGAATATAAGTTACTAAAAGAACACAATCCTCGGAACGCTTAGTTGAAAAAAGTATTCGTTTGCACACATTTAGATTGAAATAAAAGCAAAAATCGCGTTTAAATACCTTAACACAGAGACCCTTAATTGCCATTCATACATAGTTATCGTAATACCCATGTTAATTAAGTGTTGAGACAAATGATTTAGATCCTTAATTGCTATTTATACATGGTTATCGTAATACCCATGATAGTTGTCGAAAACATGATTAGGGGAAAAGCACGAAAAAATGAGTTCATCTTTGTCGCGGTAGTCGGATTCTGGTAATGCATTTAAAATACAGGTGACTAAGAAAAGCATAATTCATGTAACGCATTGCTGAAAACCCTCTCGTTAGTGCGTACTCGGATTGAATTAAGAGCAATTAGAACATAGGAACAAGTGATACGAGTGTGAGGGATTAATGTTAGAAGTAAAATGAGCAAATTGGATTTATTTTGCGTCTAGAACTAGGAGGTAGACAGTCGGGATTTGAGACAATTTTTCACACCCATGCATCCTCTACTGTGCCAAATGGTGAGCTTCGGAAAGAACATGATATTCACTATAACACAACAAAAAATTATTATGATATTTCTTACGCTAACAGTGCTGGCGTAATGTGTTCATCGGAGTCAAAGACATGGAAAGGATCGTTGTACCGTGCTAGCCGTTACATTTTCAACATAAGTGGAGCCGTACAAAAACTTAACTTGCCAAAATAGTGTCATCAAAATGTATTAACGAGAGTAAGAGAGTAAGAAGAGCAATTTAAGACCACTATAAGAAGATTAAAAATGATGTTCATTAAAGTTGTTATTCTACGAAACCTTGGCTCTTTTTTTTAATGTTTTAATGAAACGAAAAAAAAGAAAAAAGATGCTAAAGTGCCCTCACATTAACATCCTTCCTTTGCGGTAATTAATTTAGTTTTGAAAATGCAAATGAATATAGGTAAATAAGAAAAAAATCCCAAATGATCCCCTCATGATGCATGGGAGATAGGCAATAGGGGGTTTGGTTTGTTAGGTTTGTCCTCATATGCTATAGAAATAAGTGTGCCAAGGGAAATACTATTAAGTACCTCAGCTATAAATAGGCTCTTGAGACAATTGTTTTTCGAGCCCATTTTTTTTAACTGATATGCTTTCAAAACTGGAGTGCATATTTTCGACCGGTCACGCGATTGCTCAATTGAACAGTTTGTTTTCCCTAGAGATAGGATTATTTTTTGATAATGTTGAAGAAAACCTTTATTTATAACCTATGAAATATAGAAATTTCAATTTGTTCTTAATATGAAGCTGATATCTTCTCTAATTGTCTCTAATATCTAATCCTCTACCCCCTACTATGCTGTCCCTTATTCTGATAACTAAGGGACATAATTCCCATACTATCGTCTTTCGAAAGGATTAGAGAAACAGAAGCAAGGTCAATCTTATTTTTACATTTTAGGGCCGACCAACAGCAAAACTCAATGGAAGGCTGAACATTATCAGGCCTTAGCGTGCTCGTCATAGCCGTGTGGTTAAAGAACCCGCCCTTCCGTGAAGGCATCAAGGGTTCGAATCCTGGCAGTGGTTGGTGACTTTTTCCGTTGGGTATAGGGGAAAACATCAGAGCACAATATCTTCTGGTGNAACTACAAATGATAGCAGAAATACTAAAACTGCAAAATACTTTGCCAACTATTATATCCAGTCCAGTCCCAAGTCATGTCATTTGCTTTACAGTTCAAGTAAAAAATCAAAAGTTTTATAATTCATAACAAATTGAATGCTAAAGAAATGAATTATGAAAGTAATGTATAACATTAGAACAAAAATTATTGTAAATGATACATCAGCAATTTCTTCAAAATTTCCAATTCTCAGAAATGCTTTCAAGAAATACAAGTACACTTAAAATGTAATACAGTATGAATCAGATGCAGCCTAACACAAGCAGAGAGTAAAACGAGCCACAACACATCAAATCAGTTTCAAAATTTTCTAGGATGATTCCTGATCAGACAATCATACTTTTTAAGAGTACCTTTCTCATTTGCACAAACACCAATCTAATAATTGCTTGTTTCACTATCTCATAGCCATGAAGCTAGTGCCACAGCAGAAAATTAGTGTCATGGTTTTTAACCACAACGTATGAGAAACTGTCATTTAATGGAGGACGCTCCATATATTTGATATGTTCAAATCAGCCGTGAGGGTGTCGAAAAAGCGCTTGCCGTTATCAAGATCTACCTTCTACTTCTTCCAACTGCCCATCGACTTCAAGAACGAGGAGAAGAAGAAGGGCGTCAACTGACCGAAGGGGTTGCCCAGCGTCGACACCAGGAAGGGTTATGGCACAATTTGTATTTATGTCATTATTCAACAGCTTTATGTCAATTCCAATGCTTCTATAATTATCGAGAATTAATGTTTCCCTTTTCGAATATAATTCAATACGCTCGAGTCACACATAATCGTTTATTTGTGGAATTTAACCCATCTTAAGATCACTCTTCAAAGATCGTGCAAAGTCATTCGTGACAGCTCGCTACCGTTTTGAGGAGCGGAAGAAGGCATTAAGCCCCGTGCTGCTGCAGAGAAAAGACGTGTGCTTTCTCGGCCGGCTCCTTTGGGAGCCCGGCTTTGACGCCTGCCCTGGCTTTGACTTACTTGGCCTTACGTTGTGTATCATCGTGTAACTTAGTATAATTTCTAACGTAATTAAAGCAGTCACGGAGCAATAGCACATCTTCCTGGAATCCGATTTAAGATGAGTTCCAATAGTACATTTTCCCTCGAAGCAATTTATAACCAATTCTCCTGTGCGTAGGTTTATATCAACGCCACGCCCTGAGCGTATATTCGTTTATTAACTTGAAATGTAATAAGTACGCTAGATTCATTTAATGTAATAAGTGCGCTAGATTCATTCAACGTGTTAGTAATTTTGTACTCTTTGTAGGGAATAAAT
>JACJUY010002188.1:38593-53036 GCA_014220935.1 Platorchestia sp. MABIK
TTTTTTTATAAAAAAAACACGTTTTTTATAAAAAAAACAGAACGGTTTTTTTTGAGTCACATCTCTAAATAAGCATATTTTTGTTTCAATTTGTCCCTCATGCTTCTTCATTAGGTTATGCACATCCTTTGCTGCTGTGCAATGTTGGTAGATCTCCTGTGCTGCCCTGTAATGGTAGTGCATTTATTGTATGCTCTGTAATGGTTGTGCATTTATTGTGTGCTCTATAATGGTAGTGCATTTATTGTGTGCTCTATAATGATGGTGCACATCTCTTGTGCTGCTGAGTAATGTTGGTGCATCTCTTATCTTCCAGCACATGGCAAGGAGAGAAATGGTCATCAGATATGGACCTTCGCTCGCTGTTCCTGGGCATCAGATCACGTTTTACCAGTCAGGCCCTTTGCAGGGAGCCTCTAATGGAAATAGTGCGTACTGAATTTTCATGAAGTGATGCAGCTTTTCCTGTGTTACGGCATCTTAATGAACTTTTGGTTTGGGGTAGTGATTTTTTATGCGTTCTGGTGTTCAATTCAGAAGTTTTCTCCTTAAGAATTTTATTTTTGAACTTGTGGAAGATTTCGGTAGCACCATATTGTAATTGATTGATATTTTATGTAATTTCATTTCCCGTGCACTAAAGAGAATAGGTTTTCGTTGTTAGTTTTAGAGTTTGAATGTTATTTCAAAGTGAGGGTTGACATTTAAAAATACCTTCAAAAATGCGAAACAGCCCTTCATCGAAGTGTTTTTATATTTCAACATTTTGCTTTTATTGATTGAGTAAAGCTAAACCTTTGTGTTAATTAGGAAATGAAAGCCGATTTTTCATCCTGATATATGTACCACCTTATTACCAAGTATCATGTCATACTAACTTTAGTAGATGTAATATCTGAGGAAATTATAAATCATTTCCCGACTTCGAATACCTACAAATTTTTCTGAGCTTATGGGCTTGATTAGGCCTTAGTCTATTTTGCATGCTACGAAATGCATTGGTACCAAACTTGATGTGAAAAATAATGGTTAAATTTAGCCAAAATTTGCTAGGCACACGCAAAGCTGTGCAATGAGCATGCAGAAACAGATTAGTAGTTACTGTGGTTGCTTCTCCTGTTTTTGTTAAATTAGCTTCCACTATTTTTTGTTATGTAAAATAAGAGTGAAATATCTCAACATGTGTAAAAAATGTAAATAAACATCTAACATTTATATATTTACTACTCCATTAGTTATCTACAAAACATATAAACTATTTGAGCTCCCGTAACTTACTAAGTCGAATAATTTCAGTAATTTTCTATGGATTCAGTGAATTAGTTTTTTTTTTGGCATTCAAAAAATGTAACTGAATAACCGAACATATAAATTATGAAGACTGATGGTTCTAAGATCATAAAATACTTGAATGCATGCAGATACTGTAATGCATTATACTTTTTTATGAGAATTCGGATTCTATTTATTTGTATTGCAAGGGCTTGTCATGTAATGAAGGAACAGAAACCAATTCCGAGTGAAAATTAAGTAGCAATAAAATATGGAGGAGAGATGTTGAGACACAGTTTGAAGTGTGCGGTTCTTTTAGGTCATTAATTTCTTTCAGTTGTACAAGCATAATTTTTTCAAACCTGTAACACTTTATTTTCATCGGTATCAACCAAAGTTGGCCTTAGAATGAATAGAACACAGTTGCCTTAGCCGATGGTACTTTGCGGACACAATTTCAAGATGGATCCTTAAAAAAAGGGAACTGAACACAATTTAAAAACGCACGAGTGTATTCGTGGAGGACGAGACAAAAAGTTGCGTTGTTTACCTGACCAATGAAATACGTAATTTTTCAAGTAAAGAGGAGACGATGTCCGGATTATCTCGGAAGCTGCACATTTAAACAATACTAGCATGTAAGATATTGTCAAACCTCAGTTGGCTCATTCTGTTCTTGATTGTGTAAGTTGAATAGTGCGGTGTTAGGTGTAGCTGTGGCAGTGTGCTGTCAGCCTTGCTCTAGTTGCATCGAAAGAGAATTTCTCCCATTAATTCAATATGAATGCATTTAGACCAGCCCAAGCTTGGGAAAAACAGCACACTTGCATATCTTCAGACCCTCTCTGGCGTACACAAGTTTTGAATAGTGCCAAATTATAGAACTTCAGTCGTGGATTTCTTTCGAACGTCTAAAATGCGTCATGAATTGCTTGAATGTCTACTTCATATTCAAGAGAGGTCCTTCTTTACAGTGCGAGAATTTGGGCCTGAAGCCGGTGTGGTTGTACGACCTGTACGTGCGGCACGAGACGCTGCGCGTGACGGTCGTGGAGGGCTTGCGCACCTGGCAGAAGTACTGCATCCCTGCCAAGCTTGTGCGCCACATGGTCGCCAATTTCTTCGAGTGCTATGACTCTTACGTCGCTGCCTGCCACACCTACAAGGTGTACGACGGAGCTTTTTTTGTGGTGAGAGCAAGAGTTTTCTGTTTTTCAAGTGGTGATGTCATTTTTTGTTCCAAACCACGTAGCTATTTGATCTCAATTGATGAGAAAATAGTGTTTTTAACTATGACAATAGCTCCCTTGATTTTCAATTACCTCTTTTTATTCTTTTCAACGTTCCACTGACATTTTGATGCCTATTTCAAATAAATCATCAGATATAGAAGAGAACCAAGGTGGAGTGATTTTTTAAAATTTACTGAAGACGTAATCAGATGTTATGTTAAGTGAATTAGGTGGTAAAATTAAACGTCTATCCTAAAATGGGCCTCCTAGGCTAAATCAAAGTCAAGGTGTGCTGATAGTCAATCTTTGGCTTTGTTGAGCATCGTTCCTATGGTGCCTAATCCATTTACCAAGTTTTGAAATCTTCCATGTTTTGCAAAGACTTGGAATGATGCTTATATGAGTTGTGATGCATTGCATTGTTGAGTTAATTTTTTACTGGTGAGCTTACGATTGCCTCTATGGCATCTTTCATGGCTTCTTTGTCAATTGATCTTATTTATTCTGAACGTGAAGATCTTCCAGGTAAAAATGTCCACATGAAAACTTGGTTAACCACCATTGACGTTTTCGATCTTTCCGAACATTATTCTCTTTGCTAATTTAAAAGATTCTAGCTTCTGCCCCTCAGGAGGATACGACTAGTGTATCTATGGTAATCAGCCCCCCGAGGAAGAACATGGGAGGTCCCGGGCTAAAGGTTAGGTACGCCATCCTTTTGTTGAAATGAAATAAATTTTTGTTTTGTTATGGACCATTTTTTTTTTTGGTTCACTGCCATCCTGTTTTTTATCTCCTACTACTTTCTTCTTCTATTTTTATCTTGTTTCATAAACTTCTGTTTCAACTTAATGTTTCTTTGCATCTTGTGCATAGATTCTTCATTTCCTTAAGTCGATACTAAATAGTGCCTTCCTTCTTCTTTTTGGAATACCTTTGTTGCAGTTAAGGAGGCTCAGACTAACGTCTATTCTAATTCTGTTTTTAGCTTCTGATGATGGAAGTGCTTTTTTCAAAGAGCATTTAATATTTCTAATGTCTTCTATTAACAACCATTTCTTGAGGGTTAAGACAATCGAAAATATCCAATATTTCTAGTGGTAGTGAAACTTATTATTATTAACGGTATTTTCCAAGTTAGAGCGATTGAGACAGTGCGTATGAAAAATAGCACATCCAGACTTTCAATAGGATACAAAGTAATCTGATTGAAAAACTGTTATTTTCTTTCTTTTCTTTCCAATATGTACAGGGTCGCCCATAAGTCCTCTCATAGGGGTATAATTATTGTTTTTAATGGGAATTTGCGCTCTAAAGTGGAAGACATGAGGTCCCGATTTTAGGGTTGAGTAGGTCTTCCTTCTGTTGATATAGAATAGGTTTTTCATTTTGTTACAGACCATCTTAGTTTAGTTCACTACTGTCCGGTTTTTCAGCATCTTATACTTTCTTCATTAATGTTTATCTTGCTCCATTAACTGGTTTCCTAACTTAATATTCAAATGTGCAGAGGATTTTGTGTGGGAACACACCTTGTTCCCTGCTTTCTAAACTCCGGCCCAAGTGGTGCCTTCCTTCTTTCCTTTCTTAGGTACACCGTTGTTGTAGTTAGGGAGGCTTAAACTAACTTATCTCATCCTAAGTCTCACATTTGTTACTCACCTTTCTTGAAAATGGATTACGAGAAAACTATGATGTGCGAAGAGTTAAGAATATTTGAATTATAGATGAAATTCAATGCTTACAAGTATTTTTATCCTAATCTGCTGACAATCACAGTGTCATAAGTTGTTAATTTTATTTCTTAAAAAGGTGTGCTACATAAATGAAGCAGTGAGCAAAAATTTTAGATCTTGCCTTCTAGTGCGATAGAGAAGTTACTGCACTGCTAAAAAAATTAGGGCAACATTTTTGATGATCAAAGAAGTAATGATAAAAACTTTTTTGAAGTTTTTCCTCTTTATTTGGAAGAATCTAGATCTGCAACATACAAATAACGTGGTGGCAAACTACAAACCGTTCGAAATGATCCCTTAATTCAGCTTGTTTCGCGGAGTGTTGCTGGTTTTCGTCTAAAAGATACTCTATTTCATAACTAATTTGTAAATTACACTCTGTACTCTTCTGCATCGTTTTAAACTATCTTGAAATCTTTGTTTCTTAGTTTCCCAATATTGATTTTCAAAAAGAGGGAAGTTCCTTACAGGTCACTTTGTTCTCTAGTGAGCAACCTGGAGATGCGTGCCGAACGTGGCTCACCTCTGACTGACTTGTGTGGGTGGAAGTCCTTGTCGAATTCACTTTTAATTAGCATTTCAAGGTCTTCGAACACTGAAGGAATATGGAACAATGTCTTGTGAAATACAACAACTTCTTCTCTGCAACACATATCGCTGGCACGTGAAAAAATTTCGTGCTCGAAATCTGACCAATTTTGATATGCTCTCTCAATAAGACTCCGCCCCTATTCTTAAACAAACCATGCCTCTATGTCTGCTAGTTTTGCTAGCTCGGTGTTAGTGGCTGTAATATGTTACAGAGCTTTGTTTAAATTTTAGGTTACCACTATAATTTTTAATTTAATACGTGTATACGTCATCATCAGAAATATTGTGTCTTTTGTTATGTCAATTTTATACGACTATGCAAACCCTTTTATTGGTACATGGAGTGATTGTGAAAGCAGTGAGAGCCCGAGCTCAGAGTTATGTAGGCCTTCTTTTTGTTGAAATATGTTTTTGTTATGTTGAAGACCATCTTCTATTCGGTTCACTACTGTCCTGTTTTTCAGCACCTACTACATTCTTCTTCACCTTTGTTCTTGTTTCATAATCTTCTTTCTCAACTTACTGTTTCTATGCCCCTTCTGCATAGATTCCACGTTCCTTTATTCCACACTAAATGGTGCCTTCCTCCTTACTCTTTTGATCGCCTTTGCGGCGAATAGGTAAGCTTAAACTAACTAAAAATCTAATCTTTTGAAAGCAGTTCATTGAAGATTTTTTCTGGTCATGTTGCTTTTAAGCTTCGACAATTGATTCAGTTATTAGAGAAATGCATTAGTTTTTCAAGCAAGAATTTTTGTTGGAATAGTTTTGGTTTCAGCATTACTGTCAGTTGAAGGAAACGTAATAGTTTTTCAAAACAGTGAAGAATTAACACTTGGAGCACGACGTGCGCCAACGGTGGCCACGGATGAGATATTCCTGATGCTGCTTGCCGACCAGTGGTCACTAACTCAATTTTCATAGATACCTAAAACTAAATGAAGGCACGATCCAGTTGATGTTTGCAATTTTCAAAACTGCTTATTACAATTGCTTTTAAATTTGAGTTGAATATTGAACTTCAGTTTAACCCATTGCAGTCAAAGTGTCAAGTAGGGGAGAATTTTACTTAGTGGTTGCGACTTATCTCCTCTAGTTAGCAACACTGAAGTTTTCTGAGAAAACCTGTAACATTTAAGTTCTCTTACTGGGGAATAGCCCACTCTATTTTTGTGCTTAATCTGCGCTGCCTCTTTTGGAAGCCTGAGGCAGAACCTTCGCCAGAAATATCACTGGCGTATGTACAAGCGATGAACTTATACAGTTACGGCATAATGGAAAGTTATGAGTTTGAATATGGTACCTTTATTAGATGAACTTGAGTCGAATTCTCAAAAAATTTTATACATATTTTTACGTGAGAATCTTCTGAGTTTCTAACGATTATGTTTTGCACGTTCCGGGGCTTTCTGCGCGTTCGTTTCTACTCGTTTCACTTGAGAAACACAAAATGCTTGCAGAATTTACTGTGCTTGCGACCATTTCCGCAGGTGACCCTCGTGCCAGAACCGTTCGTGCCGAACTTCACGGGCATCCTCAAGGACCTCATCAAGTTGCACGAAGAAATTCTACCTTTCAAGGACCGAATTTTTGGCAGCTAGGTTCATCGAATTTAAAAAATCTTATGCTGTGCATTCAGAGTTTGTAGCTCTCTACAGAAGGACGTAGTTCACATGAAAACTTGAAGTTTTTTAATTGCTGGAAGTTAGATTCATTAGAATTTTCATTGAAGTGACTGGCAAAGATTTATGCTTTGAACTGAAGGTTTCACAGATGCTATGTCTGTTTTTGTAGTATCACAGTTTATTATGACGCCATGGAGCCTACAAAAATCTCTACTTCAGCCTCTTAGAGTAAGAGTGGCTTGGTGAGCTTAACTAGTCTGCCTAATTTTCTTATAAATTAATGGTTGTTTCTCCAATTTTTCTCGAAACTTTTTCATTGTGATTTGCGTGATATTTTATGGCAGTTTCTAATTTCTATTTTTGCCACAGTATTCCTACTCATTGATTGTTAAGCAGAATAGAAAGGCTCCTGCATTTATTTCCTAGTTCTGTAAGTGTTGGTTGGTGCGTCCTCGTATGAGGCTCTTAGAACCATACGGTACCAAGCGCCGTATTTTTAACACGTCAGAAAACGGCATCAAATTTCAGCGACTTAAGACATCGCATCTCGGTAACTTATGTAGGTATTCGACATTTTATAGCTATCTTCCTGTACCTACAACTAACTCACCAGACAAATGAAAATTTGGGGATGACAACGATATGCATAACTCATTTTCTCTAGATGTATTTGGCGCTTGGTACCGTATGATTCTAGGGGCCCCGTATATGTAAGGCAGCTTATAAGTGACAGCCTACCCTTAAATTACGTGTAACTTGCGCGTGTTTTTGTCACTGAGGAAACTCTGAGAAGCTCACCTCACCAGCGAACTTCGAAGTCTTACCTGTTGTCTATGTGCCGCTTGTGTCCTATTCTTGAAAGAGTTGATTACTGTGAAATGGACTAACATATTTTTCTTGTGTACATATTAAGCACTAAGATTGTTCAGTGCTACGAATTTTACGATGAGTTGGAAATATATGTATTACAAATTAGTTATTGCTTCTGGGAAAGTGTTTGACGGTGATATTTTTCAACTCAAATCTTTGGTAAGGAAGTATTTTTTGTTTTGTTGATTCATGTGATATGCTCGACCTAGGCGAGTCGTTAAACGAAGAGGAGCTCAAAGCCACTTGATAGAACTTGATTTACATGATGAAAAATTTCAAATCTTAGAGCAAGTCCGAGGTACTTTAAGAAACTTGTGTGAGGTGTTCCAAGCAATTGCTTCACGTTTGCAGCGCAGATTATCTGTGATTGAAATTTGCTGTCGACATGCGTGATAGTTTCTCTCGTAGTCGTAAGTCACCGTAGTGTGCGCCATATAAGCAGTTGCTGCTATGCTCGTGGTCATTTTCCCTTGATGTTCAGAGGTAGAGAGAGCTCTCTTCTGTAGCACATTGGGCCATCTCTAATTAATAAAACATATTACTTGTCCTTCTTATAGTTTATGCGCTTATATATTTTGATTTTTGTTGACTTCCATAGGTTAAGTTCTTATAGGCCACCTGCTCTCATTTCTAGTAAAATTTTATGATGTATTCTTTTGTTTTCTGAAAAGTTTTGACGTTCAGTAATTTGGAATTACCTACTAGCTACTGTGGAACACACATTGCTGCTATTTTTAATTCCATCCTCCATTGCTTTGCATTGCACCTGTTCAGTGTTTTTGCGTAATTAATCAGTTACCCCAGCTCTCGCAGGAATCCACTTTTTTCCCTTTAAGCGTTCATACACAAGTCAACACGAGCCCTAGAAAATTATGAAACATTAGCGAGGTTGAATGCAGTAGCACTGCATTCAAGAGCCAGCAAATATGAGGCTACCAGCATCGTAACATTACATTAAAGCACTAGTGAACATCAGGTTATCCACTCAGTAGCACAACATTCAAGAGCCAGCAAATATGAGGCTACCAGCATCGTAACATTACATCAAAGGACCAGTGAACATCAGGTTATCCACTCAGTAGCACAACATTCAAGAGCCAGTAAATCTGAGGTTAGCCACTTAGTGGGATAACTTACAAGGGCTAGCAAACATCAGTCAAGTTACCGCCCTAGCAGCTTTAGTGTTTCAATAAAACTGAAGAACCACAGTACACCAGAATTACACTATTCCCAAGTGACATTGGCTGTGTCTTGCTTATTATGGAATATAATCTGTGATAAATATAATGGACTCTAAATCTTCTGTGGTAGCGGAATTCGGAAGCGAAAAGCCTTTCGACGTACAGAGTTTCTAATTGTGATCCGACTTCCATTATTAGCCAATTGAGATATTTATTTAGGTTTAATTAAAAGATATATTTACCTATTAGCATGTACGACTGGCGTTAAGTGCTGCTTCTATCGTGGTATTGGAATGAACGAAAAAAATTACATTTCAAAGAAGCTGATGCATAAAATCTCAGTTAACACTTTAGTTTAGAAAATGGAAAAAAATATCCCTTCTGGTTTTAGAATGATGATTGAACTCATTGTTTTACTTTACTTTACACCATTTGAACTGTCTAGTTATCTTTATGATCCGCTATTTACGTTCATGTGAAGTGTGTATCATATTCATCGTTTTTTACAGCTGAAAAATATTCCTCCTTACGTTCAGTGTTTCAATAAAACCTGTTTTGACCGCTCGCAAATGTTAACTGTTCCTGCGTTTATTGTTTACGTAGTTTAGTGTGTTTGGGTGAATTAACTTTGAAATTTGGGCAATTAATACTTGTTTAGGTCACGTCCAAAAGTATTTCCTCGTCAGGGTACTAGTGGAATGCATTATGTGCTTAGAAAGCTGTAAGCATGAATCCCTGTGTGAAAAATGATCGAGTTATTCATTAAATATTGTCTCCTTTAGTAAGTGAGAGCAATGATTATACACCTGAGGGGGATGCAATCATTGCGTCTATATAAATTAGTGTTCCCGGGGGGAAACCACGAGATCCCGAACTGAAAGTTAGATAAGCTTTATTTTTGTTGAAATAAAATAGGGTTTTGTCTTGTTGAAGACGTTTTTTATATTTCTGCCACATTTTTTTCGGTACCTATTTTTTTAACTCTTCCATTTTTTCATAAATGTTCTCGACTTTCTGTTTCTATGTGCTGAGGATCTTGTGTGGGAACACACCTTGTGCAAAGATTCTGCATTCCCTTAACTCCACACTAATTGGTGCTTTCATCCTTCCTCTTTTTGTAACACCATTATTGTGGTCAGGGAGGCTAAACTAACTTATATTCTATCCCCAAAATCTAATCTAACACCCAATGATGATAGGTGAGGAAGTAGTACACGGCCAATGTCATGCAATTATGAAAATAAAATTTAATAGGATGTGTAAATTAAAACATTTGTTCTCTGAATACTTCCTCAGTTAATATCGTTGGGATTGTTCGACCTTGCTCAAAAGAAGTCGTAAATTTTATTTTTGGATTTACGTATTTACAGAAGCACGCATGTTACGTTCATGGTGGCTTTCTATCGTTTAGATCATTCAAATTTTCACAGATGAACTGGGAGTTAATTTCTGCATTGATTCTTTCATTTTGGTGTAAGTACGTGCCATGTGATTGCAGCGTCGGCATTTGATGTTACTGAGACGCCCCTTGAGGCTGCATTGAAGAGGATTGTCCTTCAGCGCGTCATGGGGAAATCAGAGCTCTTCGAGGCTATGAAGGGATTCTTGAACTATAATAAGAGGGGTACACTAATAGTGTCTGTCCTTGTCTTGGCGCTTAGAAGAACTAACTCTTCTTAGGTGGATTCCAAGCTATCAACCGTAAAACTGTTAATTTGTAATTGGGTGACATTATCTTTTACTGTTTACTTTGTATCTCGTGGGAGAGGCTGGTGTACTGTACAACCGACCTGCTCAGGCGTTTTCATTTTATTTTTAATTTAATTTGGAAAATGGTGCCTTCTTCTAAATTTTTCACTCTCATGAATGAAATTTTTCACTCTCATGGTGCCACTTGAACTTGACCTTCTCTGAGATCATTTTTCAAACTCACGTAACACGTTGACTGCGTATTGGGACATGTGTGTACTATTAGGTATATTGCTCATTCATCCTTGAATAGCATTTCATTGGTTTCCTGACCTCTTTCAAAAATAAATATGATCACACAAGGTAAAATGTTATCATGTAATTATGTTTTTCTTACGTCTTAGAAAGGACAGAAATGTATTCGTAGCGGTGAAGTTGATTTACCTATTCTGCTACGTACAATCTAAAAAAAAAATGCAACACCGGCAAAATCGCAGTCAACGTGTTAACTAAGCGGAAATGGAAGGCAAACCTTGCGGAAAGAAATGATACTAGGACGCCGCAGAAGGTGGTTAAGACCACCAGGGGACCTTGACTCTCCCCCGGCTTCTAGTCTGTGTAGGACTCATAGTACTTGTTGACTTTTGAAACATGAATTTTCTGCGGTAGCTGAGTTTTATGAAAGAAGGCGATTCTTATTCCTATTTAGGCTTAGTGTTTTTTCTGTTGAAACTTCCTGTGGACGCTCAGAAATCACAGCTCTGATTATATTTGTTGGGTTATCCGGTGTCCCTTCAGGGGGGTACAACTATTGTATCTGTGGGAATTAGCACTCCCAGGGGAAAAATTTGAGGCCCCGAGCTGAGAATTATGTAGGCCTTCTTCTTGTTGAAATAAAAAATTGTTTGTAACGTTAAGTACTTTCTTTTTTTCGTTTACTGCTGTCCTGTTTTCAGCATCTACTTCTTCGTTCTTCAACTTCAATCTTGTTTCATAAACTTCTTACTCGACTGTTTCCAGGCACCTTGTGCACAGATTTCTCGTTTCTTTTAACTTCATGTCGATTGGAACCTTCTTTTCCGGGACACTTTTTATGGCTTGGTATGCTTGAAGTGACTTTTCCAATCCAATTCAATGAAGGCTATTTTTGAAGTGGAGAATTAATAAGGATCATTTCGCAATTTATCTTTTCTAAATTAGCCGTTCTAACTAGTGCGGACTTTTGCATTGAATTCTTTTGAAACTTGATTATACTAATAACTGCACAGCACGTTCATGACCCCTGAAACCCTATTGCATAGTTTACGGGTTAATTATAAGGCATTTAAAAAATCTTAAAGTTGAAGATATGCATCAAATTGTTAGCAACGTTGAATATCTCTTAGATTGGCCTGATTGAAACAAGGAAGAAGCTTTATGTGTGAGCACTTCTTCTGACATGCGTGTTTTAAACCTGTGTATCCATCTTTTCAAATGTACACTTCCTTTAATTTTTTTTCTTGAAAACTCTAAGAAATCATCTTAACTACATGTACAAAAAAGATTCCTTGGTTTTTCAATCTAGATAACAAATAGTCGTAACAGTTTTATTGGTAGTGAAGGTCTTGGACAATCTTTTGTGCCTTCGTCATGGCTGATAAAGCTGCCGTCCTCAGCCGTGGGGCCTCGGCAGCTTCGTCTGGACACACCGCAGCTTCTCCGGCCTCTCATGACAAGGGGAAATCTGTGAGTTGTTAAGATCTGGCTTGCTGCCATATTAAGTTAGAAGGTACATGCAATCTGCGAGTTGGACTCTCATATATCACGTTCAGGCTTCTGTCTGTTAGCTCTTAGTAACATCACTTTTTTTTTACCTGTATGACCCCATAAACTCATAATCAGGCGGATTTATGTGCATACCGGTCTTTGTAATTGATCCCGTATTAAACTCTTTGATCAGAAATTTCAAATGAATTCCATCGTTGATACACGTGGCTTGAATCACTAGAAAAGCTAAACATTTGTTTATCGTGTCAGTTAAAGGAGCACTTTTGAGCCTTATTCTGCCTGACGTTAGCGGAGCACCGTTATCCAGGAGTGCTGATCTATGGATCATCTTTAAAATTGTTGTCACTTAAAGAAGGTGCAAGCACTTCATTAACAAGTCGGTTACTTTAATAAACCACACACGGTGAATATTGATGGTATATGTCAGTGTCTACTTGTGGAGCTATTTATATCCTACTCTGAGATTGAATTTCATTACAAAAGTAACTGGGGAAGTAAGCCTTTACATCCAAACTTCTAGACCTAAGAGCGCTTCTTATCTACGCTGTTAGAGCGCCGGCTCGAAAAATTTCATGTGATTTTAAAGCGGAGAAGAAGACGGGTGTAGGTTGGAAATCAGAGTAAACAACAGTCTTTTAGGCCAGTTCTACCCAAATTGGTGGTCCGGGGTCCTGTACCGGCGCGTGGCGAGTTTCTTCATGAGAAAAAAAAACTTTAGCAATTCCGGTAATTTCGCCTTACACACTGTAGTCAGAAACTTTTTTGCTTGCATTTAGTGTGATACTAACATTGTCATCATAAGCACTGGCATTCGACTGGCATTGACATCAGGTTGTCACCTGCATCAGGAAGGCTCTGCTACTCGGCAGTGCCCTTCAAAGAAGAGATTGAGGTATAAATTTGACAAGAAAAACACTATAGTACGACTATTTTCGAAACAAAACCATATGGTCCTCTGGAGCGTGGAAGTGTTGAACTAACTCTTTACCATACTATCGCACCAGAGTCCAGAGACGGATGACAGGCAGGACCTGAGCCACAACCCTGCCCACCACGACCCTGTCCTAAAGAGCCATGCCCAGCAGCATGTCAACGCGTGCCCTTTTGGTAGCTCCGACTGGGACGCCTGTGGTGTGCCTCCCCGCTGCTGCCTGCACAGGGCGAAAAGGTGAGGCGTGTTCACCTCCTCTTTGTGTCAGCCCTTCCCCGTGGCCAGCGTGCTGTTGTTTACGGTGGGGAAAGCTCACGCCACGCATTGTGCTATCATGCTTTGTGGGACTAGTGTGAGCAACTGACTTTGTAGGTAAACGTACTACTGTTACAGAGCTTTTATCTGATGTGCTGTAGGCTGGACTTCTCGTCAGTTTGAGGGGCCTTGCTTTGTTCAAATTCACAACAATCTGGCTAGGAGATAAATCAAATGTTCACAGCTTTGTTAATGAGTTTTTCTGAGGTATACTCCATGGAAATACATGCGATATATCTTGGAAGTAGGATTCTCTATATTAATTTAATACTCGTGGACATTCTTCTTAGGGGGATTAAACTATTGTATTTATGCGAGGTAACGATCCCAGGGGAAAATTGAGGTCCAGAGCTGAGGATTAGGCAGGTAATTCTTCTTCTGTTAAAATAGAATGGCTTTTTGTTTCGTTACGGATCATCTTTGTTCGGTTCACTGCTTCCCTGTTTTTCAGCTCCTATCATGTTTTCTTCTTCTTCTACTCATTTCTTATCTTGTTTCCTAAAATTTCTTCTTAACTTGCTGTTTCTATGAGCTGGGTATGTTGTGCAGGAACACACATGCATAGAATCTCCATTTCATAAATCCATACTAAATGGTGCCTTTTTTTGAACACCTATGTTGTGGTTAGGGAGGCTTACTCTAACCTATCTAATCTAATCGACTTACTATGGAATTCTCCTCAATTAGAGCGTATGGAATGAGTTTGCCATTTTGGATAACTTTTGCCAATATTTTTGTGTGCCATCACAAAACAACTGGTTAGACGAATGCCGTGTTCAATTTAAATCGGTTTTCTGTTGGCTGTACGCTGACAACACTTCGATACTTTCTAAAAACACTTTCATGCGTCTCAATTTCTTATTTCTCAAATGTTCTGCACAATTCGATGAAGTATACAATCCGAACAAAAAAAATGTTACGTTGTCTTCCTTGATTATTTGATCGATTTGAATTATTGAACTAAAGAGTAGCTGGGCTTTCCTTTCGTTGAAATAGAATAGGTTTTTTGTTGAAGCACATCTTTTGCTTGGCGATAACGCAAGTTTATTAAAAATTTAAAAGCGAAGAATAAAATTCTAAACATATTTTGAACGAACGTTTCGGGATATATCCCATCATCAGCTGAAACACGATATGAAATAAATTTGATTAATTACAGATACAAACGGTTCACGAGACAGTATTGAACTAATTAGAAATGCACAATGGAAAAGAACTAGATGTATCATTCAGA
>JACJUY010002188.1:53051-64711 GCA_014220935.1 Platorchestia sp. MABIK
CCGGTGCAACCGATGTACCTGGATGCACACTGTGCACAACTGTATTCATAAACAACTGAGGATTGCATCGCAATGGGAAGTTTTTCCTTGAAACTGAAAAACGATCTAATACAAAAGTTGTTGACAAAAATAACATGCAATTTAATGTTGAAAAATTTTAGCACAAGAGATTTTAGCTCTTCTTTAAGTTTCTCGGATTGAGCACCGAAATATGGGAGAGATATGTAAAGCTTTTCAGTAGGGTCAAAGGTTTTTTGAAGGTTTTTTGTTGTGTTAATGGATCATCTTTTTACTGTTCACTGCTGTCCGTATATTTCAGCACTTGTTACTTTCTTCAACTCTAATGTGGCTTCATAAACCTCTTCTCATCTTGCTGTTTCTATGAAAACTGTGTAAATTTTAACTGGAAAAACGATAAATTGGAAGAAATTATCTTTCAATACTAAAATGAAAGTTAGATGAAAACTTGGATGGACTGAGGCCTAGAGAATGCATAGGATGGCAGTATTTTTATGCTTTTTTGCTTCTATTGACACTTCCAAGGCGCTGTTTGCTATCTAAGCTTTCATTTACATTATACGTGAAAAAAAAACTTGAAATGCGGTCCCGTGTGGATCAAACAAGAACATTAATGGCGCCGCAGTTGCGTGCAGCTCGCTTGTGACGGACATTCAATCATTGCAGAGACTTGCAGACGCTTTTGGTGGAGCCGCTGCCGTGCATCTTCTGCACCGTCAACGAGAAAAACTTACTCTTCGTGCACTGCATGATCGTGGGCAACTTTGACACGCCCTACGAAGGCGGTTTCTTCCAGTACATGGTCAGGTAAGGGAGTCAGTATAATGCGCAAATCAGAAACGTGTTAGTAGTGTTGCTTCTTGAGGGTTGAAGAAATTGACGTCTTCGTTTTTTGTACCAGATTGTACGCCTAAAATTACTGGACTTCGATTTAGCATTTAGTATCATTTATGTTTACCAATACATTGACTCACCAATATTAAACTTTATTCAATATATTGATGTTACAATGCTGTAAAGTGACACTTTTCAAATGTGTTTGAAAATATTTTTATTCATATGCTAGAGACAATTTTCAAATTGATCGACAAAGGATCAAAAAAATACACTTGTGTGTTTTCAATTATGTTAATGAAAATGCTATCTTTTTTTTGCATTAAATTTCTTCTTGTGTGCGTTGTTATTGTGGCAACTAATTTTTGTTAACACAAATTCTTAGCAAGCAAATAATTTTTGCGCACCTTGTATTCTTGCATAGTTTTTGAGCCTTGAATTTTGAACAGTAAGCTTTTTTTTACTTTTAACGCGTGTTGTGATTTCCTAACAAAGAGATGTAAGTTTCACAATCAAATGAACACAACATAAATTTGAAAGCCATATTATTTACTGTCGTTATTTCTTCTGAAATCAGCCCCGTAACATCAGCAATACACTCAAGAATAAATAATACCTTTAACAATTTACTCCTGGAATATTCAGAAGAGGGTTAGTGTGTGTGGTGTAGAAGTGACACTGAGATGCACGAGCTCACACTGAGAAGTTGTCTTCAGATTTGGGCCGAAGTATCCGTTCGAGCCCCCGAGAGTGTGCTGCATGACGAGCTTCAGGTACGGCAGTGCAGTGCGCTTCCACCCCAACATGTACAGCAACGGCACCGTCTGCCTCAGCCTCCTCGGGTCTGTACTTCGTGTCTCACATGAGTTCTTTGCCTCGTGTTCAGGGCTGTATGTGTGTGTGGCTGTGCTGGCCTTATATTTGAGATTGTGTGTTGCCTGGAGTTGTTTGTCTTGTGGTAACGCCTGTGTGTCGGATGAGTTGTTTCTTCAGTTGTTCACTTTTAGCAAAGGCTCACTGACTAATACTGGATATTTTTTGCATTTACCCTTGTTCATTAAGATGAAAAAAATGCTGCGAGGGTCAAGAATTTATCAGTAAGCGATTGGACCGCCTCTAGTTTGAATTACGGCTTTCAGTCTACCTGGCACTGATTCTAAAAAATCCTGGATTTAAAAGATTCTGGATCTTCTCCAGCTCTATTATTGGCCATAGTTTTTGAAGTGACCTCTCCCTCAAAAGCAGTTCATTTTGAAGGATGGGGCGACCTGTCAAGCAGGTTCTTCTCTTGCTAATCTCCTAAGTTTTCAATGGGGTTCAAATCAGGAGATTGTAATAGCCGGTCCATGAGCTCAAATGTTCCAATATTCACAAAATAAACAATCTTGGACATTTCTGGCAGTGTGGGTGCGATTGTTATCGTCCTGAAAGATCCCGCTACCATCAGAAGATTAAAATTCTATAGAAGGATGAACGTGGTCAAAGAGTACATACACATAGTCATTCGTTTTGTTGTTGCTAAGAGTGGTAGATTCAAGTCCATCCCAGCAAATACAGCCCCAAAGGATTACACTGCCTCCAAAAACCTGAACAATTAGGGCTATACAAGAGGGAGCCACAGGTTCATGTGTCTATTGCCCTATCCTGATACCTCACCGTTCTGAAAAAAGAGTCAATCAGAACATATCAGACCACATTAAATGCTTCCAGTCCTCAATAGTCCACTCTCGACGTTCTCCAGCACATTAACGTTTTTTCCGATTTGCTACTGACAATAGCGTATTTCTGATGGATTTTCATTTTCATAAATTAGTTTCCTTTTAAGTCTACGAACAGTTATTTAATACATTGTTTTTGGACCTTCACAACACTCGCTAATTATCATTCACGATGACCAATTTCGATTTTTCTTCGCAAATCCCTCCATTTCTCCTAAAAGTGGAAATTTAAAATTCTATATGTACTCAAAAAATATTTTTACTACGGGATGAAATCTAACCTTGCCGTGTTCAATTTTCCTATAA
This sequence comes from Platorchestia sp. MABIK, assembly GCA_014220935.1. Taxonomy (NCBI): domain Eukaryota; kingdom Metazoa; phylum Arthropoda; class Malacostraca; order Amphipoda; family Talitridae; genus Platorchestia; species Platorchestia sp. MABIK. The sequence continues at coordinate 55,928 of JACJUY010002188.1, forward strand.
CGAATGAGCTCTGAAGTGAAATCACACAAGATATATAAACTAAGTAAAAGTGCAGTATGAAACTTTTTTTGGCCACGTAGTGAAGTAATACCCCTGACTCTATCCAATAAACACTCTATAAGATTCTTTATAGGCGTCTTCCTACCTCAGCGCTACAGTGCTTCATCTATTGATTAAATTTTAATTTGAACTACTTACAAAATGAACGTTTCATGATTCATACTTGCAAATTTTTTCTACTCGTCGGTGTCATTTATCCGCTCATGCACAGCCCCTGTATGGGACGGCTAATTTCGTAGAGGTTTCACGGTGAAATTGAACTGGGTCTAAGCTGCGGGAGCATCTATCATTTCAGCCACCCATGTACGGCCTCAGGATGGGATGGCTAAAATCATAGATGTTTCGAGGAGAAGCTGAACTGTGTCTAACCTACCCACAGCACTTGGTCGGGCCCGGCCTGGTCAGCGACCAACAACCTCTCGTCAGTGCTGCTGTCCATCCAGTCGCTCTTCACCACAGAGGCGCTCTGTAACGAGCCTGGCTATGATAAGGTGGGTGCTCGCTGGCCGCAGCTGGTGAGTCCTGGTGTGCTCAGATGTGGGCAATATCTAGGCTGTAAACAGATCCAAGCAGCGGCTTTTGGGGCAATTGTTAGTTGGTTGTTAAATTATTTTATGAGGACAGGTTTGCATATCTCAGTAATGTACGCTACGAATAACCGTAATGCAGGCACTGGTTGATTTTTTCGTCAGGTAGAGTATAGTGATGAGCATAAATCGCGGAAATGTACACATTGCATAGTATTGTCTAATTTCTCAAGTTTTAAAGTTGAGAAGTTCTGTGTGTGCGTTTTTGTCCCACTCTAGTGGACTTGTTTGCGTCGCTATTTTATAGTCAGGGGGGACAGCAAATAGATGAACGCTCTCAATCTTGTGCAAGGATTAGTATTTTTAGGTTCAACGAGACACAATATGTTAATGGATACGCATCCTCCACCTGATCTGTGAACTCTGGTTGCATTTCCTAAGAAAACAGTTCACCGCATGTATAATCAAAGCCAAGGGACGTTAGCAGGAACGTAAGACGAGGACCGTTTTGCAGTTCCGCAACGAGGGAGCGAAGGAAGTCGAGCATTTCGACATGTTTGCGCGGCACGAGACGCTGCGGGTGGCTGTGGTGGAGACTGTGCGGCACGCTCAGGCCTACAACATTCCTGAGGAGCTCACAAAAGTTATGCAGGATATTTTCTTCGACTACTTCGACTCTTACATCCGCTCATGTGACGAGCTGAACAAGTTTGATGGCAAGACGTTTGAGGTAGGCCAAGTTTGATGGCTTACGTTTCAAGTAGTACAATTTTGATGGGCAATGTTTCAAATATGTCAAGTTTTTTGGGCAACTTTTCAGTTATTTCAAGTTTTATTTCAAGTTTGTTGGGAAATGTTTCAAGTATGCCAAGTTTAATGACGCAACATTTCCGGCTTGCTCAGACTGATTGGAAAATATTACTGTTAGCAGATTTTATCTCTTTACATACTTCAAACCCTTGATTAACCTTTGAAAAATTTCGAGAAGGTAATACGCGGGCACGTTCTTGAATTAACGAGTATAGGTATAGCTGATGCGTGAACGTTGGTTCTTTTGATGATATTTGTTAAACTTTGAGGCTTTGATATTTTCCATAGTCGTCTGATATCTAGGTCCTCAGATGACTTTCCAATGCTAACCTCACACTGCTGATGCGTTTAAGGAACCATTTCTGCCATGTTCATGCGAGCTTCTTTACCACAGATTGTCCTCGCTGGTCGCTTCGTGCCAAACTTCAAGAAGATTAAGAAAGACTTGATGAGCCTGTCAGACGAGCTCCAAGCTAAGAAGTAACTCGGATAACGCCACATGCCGGCACCCTGGCAGCACTGAGTCCAATCCCGCAGGATTTCGACCCCGCCCACCCCTCTCCCTCCACCGAGTTGCTACATGAAGTTGCCATTTGCGCCAATTTTTTAACTATGTAGTACTACTGAGGTTTGTTAAGCTAACTGTTCGCTATACAGTTATTATTAATCACTGCATTATAACCACTACAAGCACTTAGTAAGTGGATACTATGGCGGAATACCAAAGTTAACCTGCATTGAATCATTGTAATAAGTTACGACAACGACCGCTGGTGTTTGGCCATTCGACCCTCCATCTCGGCACTCAAAAACTGGGATTCTTTAACTTTTTTAACTTAATCTTAAACTAACTGAACTTGGCCTACCCTAACCCAACCTAACCTAACTTAACATAACCTACTTGACCTAACTTAAGATAACTTAACCTAACCTAAATTACCCTAACCTAACAATGCTGTAGCTGCTCGGAGGTGGAGGGAGAGGGGTGGGCGGGGTTGAAATCCTGCGGCATTGGACTCTGTGCACCCTGGCATCCCGAAAGTCATGGTTGGCGGCAATCACAAAAACGCTAGCGTGAGGTTCCGAGCTGCGCGACTCGTATTGTCATTTCGCTTTTACCACTGATTCTTGGTGTGTGATTGCTGATTGTTGGTCAAAGATGTGCGGTTGTTAGTGGATGTTTTCAGTGTGGTGATCAGTTCATAAAATTGTGAAATGTTTTTGTGATATAAAATTATGACATGCATGTAGTGCGAGAGAACACCGTTGAACGTGCCTGTTGAACATTCGTTTTTACTTATTTGGTTTTGTAGGTGCCACAGTGTGAATTTGTGTTGGAACTGATCTTGTTAAGTGAATAATTCACTTGTTTCATCGTGACTGAACGAACGGTAATTTTCACTCGTCTCTTTCCCACGTATTACTAGCACTAAAAAATAGAAAAGGATTTATTCTTAAAATTATTACAAGTGTATTTTCGATTTTGAAGTTTTGGAAGTTGAAAGTTTAGACAGAAGATAAATTTATGCAACACACTTTCCATGCCAGCTTTGCACAATGGAAAAACTGAACTCTCACTCTGGGCCCTGGAAAAAAGCCTACATCAGGTGCTTCGCGAAAATCTGTACGCATCACTTCCCGGGTAAGCAGCACGACGTTCGTCAGCAAAATCAGTGAGAAACACTACACCCTGAGGTTACGGAACATATCTCCTTGCAACGGCACTCCAAGTCAGGATCTTTTAAACTTCCTCAGTTCAACACGCTCTCAGCACTAAAGAGACAGTTTTCTGATAGAGAATGAACCGGGTCCGAGCTCGAAAAATTAACAAAAACATCCAAATAAAAGCAAAAGATGTTTGGACGCAGTAGTGTAGAACAGCCATTACGATGCTATTAGATGTTCGTGAAGTAGGTGAGGTGGACCGGGCAACGCCCTTCATGGCCTTCAGGTGGGCCATCCTTGCATTTCGATCATTTTTGAAATTTAATGAGGTAGAAGACCGTATTCAAAATTATATTTTGAAATCGGTATGGTTTTCATCTCTACAATTTTTTTGTAAACGAAATATTTTGATTTCAGCAAGAACTTTGGAAGAAAATGAGAAAACCGAACTTTCGAACCAAAATTATGCCTAACTTATTAAAGAGTTTCTCGTTTCTCAGTTGTGTTGAGCTCCGACTCGTTACAATCGTAGAAATAAACTGAGTTTTGATAAGTGAATACATGTGGAAAAGCCAATTTGTGCAGTTCTTGTCTGTGTGAGTAGTGATAATTCTGTGTGGATAGTAACGGTGGATAGGTAACTATGTAATATTAGCTAATGAATATGATATTACACCAAATTTCTATTGTGAATTGAAAAGTCGTTGAAAACTGAACCATCACGTACAGTAAACGTCGTCAAGAAGATAAATTATCATTTCAAAGTCATACTCGTGGTCCAGGTGCACTGTTCCTTGTATTGATTGATTCTTGTGAACATACGGAGAGCCCCTACCGGGTCAATAATCTCAGTACTTACCCCATCCAAATTTGCGTTGGAAGAGATTAATAAAAAGGACTCAGCGCAAAAATACTTGAGATAAATCGCATGTACATTCGTAATGTGTGCTAGTCTTATTTAGGTGTATCCATAGTGACAGAGTGCCAGTGACCCAGGTGGAAACGAGCTGTAAAATGATAGGAGCAATGTGAGCTTAAGCTTTGTCAAGCAAGATTCTCTCAGCACATAACTCATGGCAGGGTTGCATTGCTCTGTGGTTTGCATCAGGTCGAGTGAAGGGAGATATTCCACATGATCTGTGTATACATACCATGGTGCTATCTACCTTGTAATCCTCTATCAAAGCTTAAACCAAATATTAGCAATGTAATCTGTAGTTGATCCATTCCATGTGTGAGAGATTTGTTTTGAGTGTTATTTTGATAACTTTGAGTGAAATTTAAGCATGATGAATGCTGACAGCATATATTTTTTTTTCAACCACAGTTGATGACTGTTAGCGTCAAGTGTTATCTGGAAATTACCTATTTGCGTAACTATACTATCATTCTGGTCTCACTTATGAGTTGAGTGGGACAGTGACTGATAAAGGGAGCTCTCCTGAAGTTCGGGGATACGTTCAACTCTTTATAAATTCCCCATGTTACGATTCTCGTATTTTTTAAATTATCTGCCACATGAAAACCACACGTTAGTTTCAGCAGCTCAGGTGGACAAGATTTAGGTTATTTGCTCAACTTCCGTGAGTTTAGCACCTCAGAGGAGGATACAATTGCTATATTTATGGGAATTAGCACTCCCAGAAAGAAGATGTGAGGTCCCGAACTGAAGGTTAGGCAGGCCTTTCGTTGAAATGGAATAGGTTTAGGTTTTTGTTACAGACTAGTTTTTCCCGGTTCACTGCTGTCCTGTTTATCAGCGCCCATAACTGTCTTCTTTGACGTTTTTCTTGTCCCATAAACTTACTCGATGTCTTGCTGCTTTTAAGCGCAGGAGTATTGTGAGGGCGCCTTATCTGTTCTCAATGTCGTCCTACACCCGCTTAGTGAATCAAAAATGATTTCTTTTGTTCGATGTACGGATGCTGTCCCTGTGCTCGTCGAGTGTTCAAGTGCCTTATTGAAGCTGCAGTTGAGCTGTGAAAAACCCAAGTAGATAATGCGCAAAAATCTCGAGTTTTAAAAGAGCAGCCATTGATATGCCAAACATCAGAGGGTATGAGGGTGTATGAGATAACTGCTCTGTGTATGATAGATGGTTCGATTTCAGGTAGAACAGCCGCGTAGTTGTTATTTTTTTCAAGCTATTTAATGGGAAAACAAGTAACCGGCGGCATCCTCATACCGCAGCTCTATCCCTCCATTCACGAAGAGTCACACAGAGATCTGGCCCCGCACTTTCAAACTTCATTGTCCTCAGTGTTTCCTTTTACCACAAGACATCCTAAAGTCAAAAGAAATGAGCGCCTTCCCTTTTCACGATAAGTTCACTTGTCCAACTTGAGCTAGCCAAATGTAGGCAAAATACTTTTATGTTTACGAAAATAACTCGTAAGTGGTTTTGCTGAGCCTGCCTGAGCTGTGAGAGATGAGTACGGACGCTTCCACACCTAGCATGGCCAGCTGCATGGCAAATGCAGCAGCAAGTACGCGCTTAATATACTTGGGCTTTTTACTCCAGTTGTAGGCATCTTATTACGTGCTGAATGGTATACTTTTGATAAATAGTTGATTATTTATTTGTACAATAAGAATATCGTGCATTCAACTGCTGAGTTCCAATATTAACGTTCAATTATTTTCAAATGGTTCAGTCTTTGGCGAGTGGTCCAATTTTTCTATAAGTCGAACGGTTTTTCGACGTGTACAGTGTTTTCTAGCATCCTTTCACTTTTATCCAGTACTTTACTGTACTTTCAGCTATGATCAAAGGTGCCGTGATTTCTCGGTCAACATGACCTCTATTTTAACGGTCTAGGATTTATTTTTTTGAACTTTTATTTGCTATTTTCGTGGGTCCATTTGTATTCTTGAGCCTTTGTGTTATTTTCTTACGTTTTTCTTTCTACTCATCGTTCGGTAGTTTGAGCGCTAGTCTTAAATCATTTCTAGGTAGATGTTTTGGAAAAAGAAAGTCCTCTCAGAAACTATGTTGTGCACAAAATTCTGCGCAATGAAGAATCAAGTCTTCGAGAATTTTTTGTTGAGGATTTCACTTCTCGTATCATCTTATTGCTTACTAACCTTTCGTCAAAGAACTTCATCTGCATGGAATGTTTACTTGTGCGCAATTGTATACTGAATTTGCGTTTGACTGGAGAAGTTGGTTGTACCTGCGTGATTTCTAATTTTACGAAGATTCACTGATGACCACCCACAGAGGTGAACATCTCGAGTGTTTGCGCGATATTAGCACCACTGCAATGTTGTCTTCAGTTGTTCTCTGAGGACAGCAAGCCGCTCTCCTTGGTTGTTTTCAGCGCTCATAATCATCCACGCCTCAATTTGGATGCGGCGTCATTATATTTTTAAAATGTGATTGTTTTGCAAGTATGCTGCACGTCGTTTATTTTGTCATTGAAAACGACCAAAGAAAATTGCTTAGTTTTATTTTATTTCAGCTGAATTGTTTTTGGAGATTACCATCTAGAAATCGTATTGTAGACCCTTTGAACTTATTTGTCAGGTGCGCACATGCAAAAAATATACCATTCTTAATATGATCATTTCCTTTTTTGCTTAGTTTTGCAATATTGTAACACTGAGTAGACTGAAGACTGAAGGCTGGTGGGTGTTCCTCTGGGGCATGCCAAGGTTACTTTGCTATTGTTGTCAATTTTGTAATGCGGCACTTGAACTCACTCTTTCTTGGTCTCAAGCTTAGTTCCTCGTGAAGTATAGTGGTCAAATTTCCTTCCGTATCAGCCATGAAATATTGTGTTGGCCTTCATAGTTACATTGCGCGTGCCTAATGGCATGTTGCGTGGGATAACCTGTCATGTGTGAGACCATGTACAATGTACAACCTTCGAAAAAGACCAAGGACCTCTGCCATCTTATTCTTGCATGCACACAACGAGCTATAAGGCAGTTGGACAGATCTAGACTGTGGTGCCTATTTCGGTCCTCAAAAACAGCGCTCATTCTATTATTTGATCTTTCCTTTTATCCTATGGTGAAATTTTTGACCCTCTTATGATGATTCAGCTATTTAATCTAGTAAAAAAAGTGCTATCAAGAGAAGATGCGAAGTCCCGAACTGAAAGTTAGGTTGGTCTTTCTTCCATTGGAATAAAATCAGTTTATTTTACTGTGAACATCATTTTTCGATTCTCTGCCGTCTTTTTTTCAGCTCATATTACTTTTTTCAACTTTTATCTTGTTTCATAAACTGGTCTTAATCTTACTGTTTCTAAGTGCACGGAATCCAGTGTGGGAACACACGCGTGCGTACATTCCCCGTTCGTTTAATTCTATACTCTATGCTACCTTTCTCTTCACTCTTTTGTGAACTCGTTTCTTTGACAAGGAAAGTTGAAAATCATTTTTGCCTATTAAACAACTGTTGGTGTTTTTTAATACGAGTATCTTGATTAAATTAGCGGCTAGATTATATATATTATGACTTCATATTACGTATTGAGGTTGACCGGCTTTTCAGTTTGGCATCATCAGCCTTAATTTTTTACTCTCGGCTGTTATATGTATTAATTTCACTACATCCGTTCCTATTGCATTTTAAGATATTCGAAATCTACCTTCGTATGTGCAACTGCTCGTCAAGTCATACTGATGTCATACTGCGAAAGCCCAAACATTAAGATGTTGAAATTTTACGGTCTCGGATTCAGAAAATCTGTGTGTGATTTTGATGCTTACTTTCAGCTCATCTCAACGTTAATTAAGGTTTACAAGCCTTCCTCCTCTCTCTTGCTCATCAAAGCTTATTCATCTGATCGCCTGAATAAAGTGAAGTTTTTGCGTTAGCCACCGTTCGATTAGGAGGTCGCTTGGTTCCGACTCCTAAAGCCAGTGCCTGCACAGGGGATACTGCGTGTGGGGGATACGTGGGACCAAAGGGCGTAGCATTTGTAATCTTTTATCGCTTGATTCTGTAGGCGTTGGTGCGCGAGTCTCATCAGTAGAGAGACTTGCTTGTACAAATATTTTTTTTCCGAAGCACCATAGCCTTCTAATGATAGTACAACTTGTTCGTTAATGGCTTGTTTTTTCACCTTATTCGTTTGAAAAGGAATAAAACTGGGGATATTAATGACCACTGTTTTCAAAAGCATCACAAAACTCGATACTTTCCGTTCCTATCGTTTGACACGTTCGCTGCCGCTGGACGCACATGTGCGTCCAGCGGTCTCAAGTTACTTTGATGCTACTTTCACATTAAGAATTGTGAAAATGTAATGGTATTATGTTATTTTACTTCGTATGCTTAAATCTCTTTTAAAAAAGATGTTGAAATAATCGAAATACTGTTCATTCATACCGATACGTAATTGAGAAATTTACCTAGTGGTAAATCGACAGTGAACATGTTAATCAATTCTTGAAATTACGTGCTGCGACTGCAGCGTTCTGATAGATATTTTATAGATATTTTATAGGCCAGTCACTGTTCGGGCGCCAATTGATAGTAATTTTGGCTAGTCCTGTTTGGGCGTCACCCTTTTTATAACGTCCCTCCCTGTCTGAGGGATTCCTGAGGATCGTCAGTTGATCTAAGAGAGGCCGTATTTTCTTAGGCTTGTTATTCCATAGGAACCCCCTCGCGCTATCCTGTCCTTGTCGCGGGGAGGAGGCTTGTGTGTTCAATGAAGCCCAAGGCTATGCTGTCCCAGGTTCAACCATGACAGACAGGCTTGGGCCG
>JACJUY010002188.1:70914-86716 GCA_014220935.1 Platorchestia sp. MABIK
GCAGCCTAAAACCTAACGCAACAAACCTATTTAACCGAAAATCACTGCTGAAATCAACGCTTGTGTGACTGCGGTGGTAAAACCAGGAATATAATAATAATAATACCGCGTCCCCGAGAGGCTTATATCAATAATATGCAGTAATTTTCTACGGGATCATATGTCACCTGCACTGGAAGTGGGTAGAGGTTCTTCAGCTTGATGAAAGTTCGCGTGAAAAAAAGGCGAGAAGCAAACGCAACTTGCGAGGTAGTTACGCTCGTGTGACTTGGTCTAATGGACGCAAGTGGGCCATGGGAGTGGTGTCATGGTGGGAGAACTGCTTTGCGAACTGTGCCATCCTCACGTGGATTTATTTTTAAAATTGACTTTAAAATTCAAGTGTGGTAGAGAATTAGACTTGAACTTGCGACTCAGAATCTCAAGTCTAGAGTTCTTGCTCTGTATTTTTCAAAAGGTAACTGACCATTTCTAATCTTTCGAAAATTATCGACATGTAGTAGTGAACTTCAAAGAAATAAGCTACCATTTTGTGTTGGTTTCCAGGACGGCCCTGCAATTCTGAGAATAAAAGTTGCTGAAATTATCGGTGGCATTTTTAGGCTGAAAAATGTGTTGAGCAGTGAACAGGTTCGAGATGAAGTCCCTCTCGAGTTGCGGGGATGTGTGCAGTAACTTTGTCTACGTAGGTGATAGTGTGCGCCAAGTAGTGAATGTGGTGCCGGAAGTACTTGAATGAGCTGCTGGGTGACCATCATATCTTCTTCGTGACTCACTGCGTACTTTGCTTACATCTCGCATGCTGTAAAATATTTCCTAGAGAACTTTATTAGCGGAGTACCTACTCTCGGTATAGATCTTTCCTGTGGCTTTGTGACGTAGCGTGCACCTCCTTACCGCCGCTGTTGCTCCTCACAGGGATGCTGTCGTCACCTTCCCATTTCCCGTGTGTTCTCTGGACGGCGCTCCTCCTTATTTTCTTCTGGCAAATGGATGTTTTTTTCAAATACTGTTGGGAGAACAGATCCTTTTCTGAGGGATTATGATGAAGATGAAAATATCTGAGAGAGAATTAAGATAAAGGTGAAAAAAATCTGATAAAGGATTAAGATGAAGATGAAAATATCTGGAAGAGAATTAAGATAAAGGTGAAAAAATCTGACAAAGGATTAAAATGGATGAAGATGAAAAAATTCGAGAGAGAATTAAGATAGATGAAAAAAAATCTGGGAGAGAATTGGTTTTTAGTTTGGGAATCAAAAGTTTCTTTGAAAAATGTATTGCCGGACTAATTCAAACATAAAATTTAAATCGGCTTTTCGAAAAATGCAAGGATTGGTTCTTCTGGGTAAAACTCTTTTACAATTCAAAATTTCTTCCACAAACGAAATCTCGTTTAAACTCTGAACAAACGTCGTAATAAAAGCCGCCTGTAAATTTTTTAATGCTCAAAGCACCACCAAGTGCGATATCAGCTTTGTTGAACATGGTGAAGTACTTCGGGCTCTCGCCCTCTGTTTTACCGGTTCAGGTGGCTCGACAACTTTGGTGGGAACATTTTAGACAAAGCTTAGCTTGGACGCCTGTTAACCACTTACAGATTGCAGGCCATCTAAATAAGGCTGACTCGAGTGCTCTGAATATTACGTGAGTGTTATATGCATTGTGTACGTCGGTATTTTCTCCTTGAGTACAAAAGATCTCTGTTATAGGATATTTCGAGTAGGAGGAGGAATTTCAGACTCTCTGTACCTCATGCCGCTATGCACGAAAGTCACGTTGTGCAGTCGGTACAAAGTTGCTTTAGGCTCAGCTAGAACTCAATTCTCCGTTGCAAATGATTCAGAATTTACTCTAACTCCTGGTCAACATGACACAGAGAACCTACTCAGTCTCTGGAGCGAGCTTAGAGTACGGAATTAGGGTTTCCATTCAGCTCTCTGATCAAAGAAAAAGCGTGAAAATTTGTGCATTCTATTAATGATGGTCTTTGATAGTTTGGCCAGACTTCTGTTTGAGCTTAGCTGTTTCCAAGTTAATTCTGCAGAATTTATTTCGTTATCAAAGAACCCATTCATGGGCTTTGTTAAGTTCATTTTAAATGTTTCTCATGTTTTGGAGCATGAACATTCAAATCGAAAGAATCTTCAAAAGTTGTAAGCCTTGGAATTTTCAAGCATTTTCCGCTGGTCAAGCGTAGTTTTATGTTGTGCTGGCTCATTAAAAGTAATTAACGAACATTAAGATCGTACCTTACCTTACATTTGTATCTTATATAAATCAAGACTTCGGCTAGCACCACTCTGTCTCAATAAGCAACACGGAGTGGTTATAATTCGTGCTCGTTGAAATAATTCTTGGTCGTTGAAACCCCTCAGGGGAATACAACTATTGTATCTATGGGAATTAGCACTCCCAGGGGAAATGTGTGAGGGCCCGAGCTGAGAGTTAAGTAGGCCTTCTTTTTGTTGAAATAAAAATGTTTTTTGCTATGTTAAGTAGACCTTCTTTTTGTTGAAATAAAATGTTTTTTGCTATGTTAAGGACCACCTTTTTCGGTTCACTGTTGTCCTGTTTTTCAGCACCTACTACTTTCTTCTTCAACTTTTATCTTGTTTCATGACCTTCTTTCTCAACTTACTGTTTCTAAGCCCCTGCTGCATAGATTCCGCATTCCCTAATATCCATACTAAATAGTGCCTTCCTCCTTCCTCTCTTCTATACGCTCTTTTTTTGTAGCGGTTAGGGAGGCTTAAACTAACTTATAATCTACAATCTTGGTCGTTGAAATCATTCTTCGGCACAGCGTCCTTTTCTCCGCTAACTTGACTGAGTTGTTGTAGTGTTGACTCTCTAAGGATGTGTGGTGTTATACTTTGGGTGTGTGGGTGTCATTTGGACCTGCTAACATTTTCAATGTTTCCTGTGTTTTTTTATCTTAACTTGAGATTATTCCCTTACTCATCGTAGCTCTTATGAAACTCTTTAGCAGCTCTATTACTACCTCTCTTTTGTTTCTTTGAAATAGCAGGCTGGTTGTTTGTTTCTCTGACACAAGTTCTCCGTTTGATATGTTGTGTGTGAGCCGGAGTGCTGCTCGCCTCTAAGTTTGTGTGGTAACATTAGCTAATGCTGCTCGTCTCTCCTCACATCTTAGTTTCCAGACGAGGAAGCAGGGCAATGTTGTTGACCCAATACTCTCGATTTGGGGGCAGCAAATGTTCGTGTGTGAAGACACCAACCAGTAAGTTCGAGTTTCGCCGACCCGTGGGGGTTATCAACCACCTTCTTGCATCCTTCGGTGCTTCTATTTATTATAATTAGAATTATACCGAACTTATGAAAGCTTTTCATGAGGTTCTTGACGTTGAGGCACTCCCATCACCCTCTGCTAAGCATGTCTTTCTGTTCATGTGGCTTGCTCGCTGTTGAGTGGTTACCGCGCTGCATGCTGATAGCGTGGCTCCATCCCGTTGAGAGTTGTGGCGGCCGGGTGCTTGCGGTGAGCATCGGGCAACTAACTCCTTGGCAGAGTGTTCGATGCTGACGGTCACTCTTGGAAAGCAACTCTAAGATCGGGGCAGGCCGCTAGCGATCTGTGCATCTTTGACGTGACTGGCAGTGCTAGCCCTGCGCAAAAATGTTCACTTGACGGCAGTACCGGTTTGTGGTGCGTTTAACCTGCGTAAAGCGGCGCTGCAGCTTTGGCTGCCGTTCAAGATGCAGCTGCGACCTGCCCTGGTGCGAAGATTACTGCGATAAAAATAGTAATTGGAAGCCTTACGAAACGATACAGATCCCTAACCTTTCAGAAAATGAGTTATTGAAATGATTTAACTGAACGCCTCCATTGATAACATCGGATTTGAGCGTAATCATACTAATTAAAGCTTAATTTGTTGCGACGAAGAGTTCATATAGCTTTGAAGTCGCCTATTTTTTATTATCTTTTCTATATTTTGCAAATACATTTAATTACAATAAACCGTATCAGTACAGCTGTGGAAATAAGTACCTGAAAGTCGCTACAAATCATGTTTCACGGTCAAGTAGCAAACCATGAGCCGTAACTTACCTCAATTTTTTCCATATTTTGGAGGCAGTCCTCCCTCTAGAGTTGGTATCGTTGCCTGTTGCTTTTGTGCTTGATGTACTGTCGGGTTAGCGCAGTGTAGTTACGTGTTGAGTAATGTAGCAAGTAGATGGAGCCCCACAATGTCAACGCCTCACATGACAGGTAAAGTAGCTAGCGAGGTAGTCCCGCCGCGTCACCACCTCGCAGTTGTGCCTCGTCTGCATACCCTTCTTGGGGTGCGCACTGTTCATTTCAGTGTGGTTCTAACTCCCTTTAAAAACGTTTAAATTCTACGTTTTAACCAGTTGGGAACGGTATAGAGAAGCGTTTAAAACGGCGTGGCTTTTCCCCTACAGCAGCTATCGTTTCGTTAAGCAGACAAATCTACGAAGGCGTTATCTGGTATGCGTGTATGTTTGTTGGCACGAGCAAGCGTGCGCGTGTGTGCGTGCTGGAGGTCTGCGCCAGCTGTGATAGACGAGGTCCCCTGCATGGGGTTGCTGGCTCCCCACCCCTGTAACGTAGCTGCACGTCGAGGCACCAATGTCGTCGAGCTGCACCAGCTCTTGGCGCCAAGTTCTGCTCATTCACCGAAATCATTCATGGTCAAAACACTAAATTGTCGTTCCTCTTTCATGTTACCCATGATTTTGTCCAGAATTTTGTAACATATTCTTGCTGATGATGCACCAAGTGAAGTTTTTTTGACCATTATTTTGTTTTATATTCTTGCTGATACTACAGCAAGTGAAGTCGTCAGTGGTGCCTCTACGTGCGCACGCAGCTTAGCCTTGACTGTCAAGTGGCCCATCACAGGCCAACTGGTGTTGTCTGCCTCCGTGAGGCCTGCCCGACCGTTCTTGATGCCTTGCTTCTGATGCGAAGGGTGCTTGAGTTGGCCGTTCTTGTCTGTGTAGTGAGACCAAATATGTTGTCCTTCATATTACGTTAACTGAGCTGACCCACCTGCAGCTTGCTCATCGTGCCACGAAGAGACACTTGCTGGTGCGCTGAAAGTTCGGCACTCATGGAGAAACGTTTCAATGTCAATTCAGATGTTTGAGTGTCAATTCTTCTTGAACCACCAGATGTTCAGAGCTACTGTCAATAATATGGATTAAAGGGACTTGAATCAATTCTTAGATTGAATCGTTTAAGCTGTGGGGAAAGACAGTGGATGTCTCTACTGTGCATTGTTTCTGACGATGAGTGTTGTCCTGTCTCTCCTGAACCCTCCACTATATACCCCCATTCCTCTCACTCAAAACTCTAAGACCCCACAACACCAAACGCCCCACTCCACTGCTCTCAGTAGGCATTCGTTGTGTAGTTTTGTGTTGCTTTTTCTACTTTTGAGGTCACCCCACACAACTGTGACACTCTAGCGCGGATTTCTACAGCCCTCACTTCTTGTCACTTCATTATCTCACCGTTAGTTTTAAGACTTGTAGAGCAGTGCTTACACTCCACACGTTTTTGCATTAGTTTGAACGACTTCCCTGTTGAGGATTTGCGTCCGCGTGAACGTGGTACTCTTTTCAGGAGGATTTCAGGGCGTAAAGAATGTGATGAAATCAATGCCGATATTAGCTATACAGTCATTTTTGCACATTGGTTTTTTTTTGTACATTTTTGTGCTGGAGCAGACTGCACGCGTGATTCTGTAATTTAGAACTCGTAATTTGAAGGTTGTCTGCGTGTGGATTTATTGCCTAGTACATAATTAACTGCGCATCTAAGTCACTCGCGATTTTTCGATGAACTTGTTCTCGCTTTTATTTACTTATTTACTGTTCGTACTCACGCGCACCTCACTGAGCTCATCAAATTCTGACTTGTTAAATGCTTGTACTTGCTCTCACAGTTTTTCATATCTTAAAGCATAAATTTTTTTAATCCTCTTTTTTGCTGTGATACGTAATAATGATGAAAATTTATTAAAGGTATTCATTATGATTGTAGTTGGATTTTGAATTTCAAATATTTGCTCACTTATCATTGTAAGTTTTGAACTTTGCACGCCACGTAACATAAAATGATGTTTGCACTGAAGAAGTTCGTTTCAACTATTCTATTCAATCAAACATGGCACAGCAACAAATCGTCGTCGAAGTTTGAACAGTTGTCGTAAGGAAATGTTCCAGTGTTAACGATTTGAAAGATTAGGCAACGTTTGTTTTTTTCTTGATCTTGAATGAATTATTGGCACATTCATGCGAGCTGTGGGCCTGATGAAAATTATTTGAAATACCACGACGCGACGTTCGATGGGCTCCATCATTAGTGTAAACCATTCCTTCACTTAACTTTGTAAACGTACATTCAGTTTCTTATTGAGGTCAAAAATATGATGGAAGGTCAACGAGACTGATTTATTTACAAAACCCAGCAGTGAATATTGAAAGAACCATGTAATGAACTCGTGTATTACACAGCGACCTTAGGGCATCGATGCTACTTAAATTATGAAAGTAAAAATGAGGCTGTATTTTGATACACTTGACGTATTTCTGTTGCTCATGCGCGTTGGCGCATGTTTTGAGCTAAACAGTAGGTGCCCTTTGTGGCTGACGGAAGTGTTTCACTGAAGAATTTCTTGGCATGTCTACCACAGGATTGCAAGAACTTTCTGCTTCACGAACCATGGTCACGGCATGTACCTCTGCTCGCCATCTGAGATCCAGAAGTTCACTCTGTCTGCAGACATATGGTAAGACTCCCCACATGTGCTAGTGTGGGAAATTAGTTGGTGTGAAGGTGTCCTATATGGTGAGATTAACCTACACATATCGATGGTTGGCTTTCATTGCAATATTTAACTGAAAAACATAAAAGAGCAAAGAATTCCATTTGCAACGCTTATTTATGCTGTTGTTTAAAGTTGAAATGAACAGTGGAAGGAAAAAACAATGTCTGTGAGAAATTTACCGTTTCGTTTTTAGTGCATTCGGTTTGCGCGCATTATAATCTTTGTTCGTTGTGCGAGAAAAGTACAGCGATTTACTGTACACTTACCCTTACCAGGTAATATAGTTCTCGGAGTATTTGTTTTTTTTTGCATTTTGATGCACAGAATATCTCCTTATATTTCAATACCGGTACCGATTGTTGAACTTTGATAACTGTTTTTCATCTATTGAAGGTAACCTTAACTGTCGAAACTTTCTAATTTAATAAGCTTGTAAACAAGCGACATTCCAAATGAGTCTCTTCGGCTCCGCTTCCATTCACGATTCTATTTTTCTTTCATTCGTGTGCCACTACCACTGTTCTGACGAGGTGTGAAGCAATGCTTTGAATATTTTGCCATTTCTTTATCTTCTTCCTACAGCAAAGACTTGCAGGAATTGCTTGGTGAGCTCTTCATTGCTTGTGAGATGCCCGAGCCACCGAAGCAAAGCTTCTTCAAAGGCCTCTTTGGCGTCGGTGTGTCACAGCTCGACAGGGAAGAGCTCTGTAAGTTCCAAAATTGAACAATCGAAATGGAAGACTAGCTAGTTTTTGTTTGTGATATTTATAATTATTTCGGAGTGTTGAATAATAATAATAATGGTGATCAAGTGAGAAATTAGTAGCTCTTTTAGTTCCTAGTTTCCATGTCAAAGTTTAATCTCGCCTAATTCGGATGATAACCTTTATTTAGCTTTGAATTAATGGTGGCAAGTATGCATATTATACGAATTCGATTTAGTTCATCGTTCGATTTCTGAGCGATTTCAATAGTTCAGAATAGCAGCCCCCCTGTACACATGTATTGCACTTTTTCGCCTGCATGACTTAACAAGCTGCCTTCGTAGTGATACGTGTATGTTCCATTAGATAGATCGCTCCTTTGTGTACCGGTATAAATGTTTAGCATAATTATTTATTAACCTTTCCCATTAGTAATTTAGTGAACGGGTGAAACATTATCGTGTAATTATATTTTTCAAGGATAGAAATGTATTCGAGCAGTAATGTCGATTTTTAAATCCTCCTACGTACTACAATCTAACCTAACCAACCGTAGCAGGTGCAGACGAAGTCAATGTGTTGAGTATTTTGACTCGAGTTAAGCAAAATTTTCGCCGGGGTAAATATTGATTGGAAAGTAATTTGACACATGCTTGGTTCTTTTTTCCGCTTTTTAGTTCTCAAGTTATTGTAATGCTACACTTGACAGATTTTCCATAAGTTCCGTGTCGTTTCTGCGTGCAAATAAAGCACATCTTCATGAGCCAGATCATATTTTGTGGCTCTGCCATGCGGACGCTGATGAGTTCTTCGAAAACTGAAGCCAGATTATCATACTATTTTCATCATTGTAGCGGCATAGCTGCTGTGAAAATTATTTTGTAGAGTAGACTTTACCATGCTTCGTGCTGTTTTCTCTCTCCGAAATCCTGAAATTTTTTCAACACTTTATCCGACCCACTAGGTGGGAAACGATACAAAATGAGATTAGAGACTCCAAAGCTTCAGCTTTGTTAATTTCACCGTAGGTACACCATTACTTCTATACACAAGGTGTACGTTCCTCCTCTACCTAATATCTGCTTGCTTGCCATGCGCAAGATTTTCATACCCCGCATGTGCAAATACACTCCGCCGTCGCTAATATACAGGGGAAATCCTCGCTAACTTCACTGAAATAAATAAATAAATAAATGGATTTCTTCTCATTTCACTGATGCTGTCTCGATGTGCAGTCGGTGAAGCGAGCGGCAAGCCGGCCAGCAGCGTGGCGAAGCACGTTCCTGGGCCTCAGCAGCAGATGGAGATGATGAACGCCAGAGCTACAAACGCCACTTCAGAAATAGGCCGCGCCAAGATGGCCGCTATCGAAAGAGGGCAAAGACTTGGCGAGCTGGATGAGAAGACTGCGAAGATGATGCACGAAGCCGAGTCTTTCAGCACAGCCGCGCGCCAACTCATGTTGAAGTATAAGGACAAAAAATGGTATCAGCTGTAGAGAGTAGAACTGGGAAATGGTTTGCCGCTTAGCTGACCTCAGGCAGGTTTGACGCTTAGCTACCGACTTTTGCTGCTGAAAAGTTTTATAAATGACAATTAGAAGGAACTCGTCGTTTTCAAGCATCACGGAATATTTCGGAAACTTGTTCGCCTAGATTCGCTTGCACGTCTTTCCGTAGGATGTGAGCCTTTTCTTTTCTTTGTATCAGATGCTACAGTAAAGGTAGCAGGAACCGTGATGACTTTATTTTATGAATTACGAAAGAGGCGATGCGTGTTCTTGCGATTATTTCACAGTTACTGACCTTTGGTGATATCTTTTACTTTTCAGAATAAGTTTTATTTTTGTCCATTGGAACTTTACCTATGCAATGTTATGCTTCGTTTGTATACTGTTGCTCCCCATTCAAAGATACTCTATGCTAGTCAGTATGACACACACATAAACACACGCACACAAGGATATTCCTCGCGTTATTATTATGCTTTATTGCTCAGGTAATGCCAGTCTTTGTCGGGACTCGCGTTATAACCGTGCCGAGTGTGCCTATGGTCATCATACAAAGGCTTCATTTCAGGAAGCAGAGAAGCACCTTCGCTTGTGTCGCTGATCCATGAAGAGAGTTTGCCTAGACACGCCACGCGTTGCTGTCACTTCGTTGCTCCTTTCCGAGCGACTTCCGTAGCCGCTAGCTCAGGGCATTATTCTCGCTAGGTAACCATTCGTAATATTGGAAAGCATGTCGGTCTTACTGTGAAGTTTGCGAAGCTGAACAAGCTATGAAAAGTTTATTTGTATCCTTGAAAACATCAGTGAAGCTATTTGGAGTTCTGATTGGTCCCGGCATACCCTGAAACATAGCAAAATAACCTCTTGAGTGACATGTGCCAGACGGAGTGGTGGCGTGACCTGTTGTTTGGAAGAAGGAGCCCCTTTACCGTACTTGCTCCCTCGTGCTCCCTCTTGTTAGAGGATGGTCGTTCTATCTTCATAGTTACATTGTTACCTAGAGGATACTAGAGTGTAACCTATCTAGGTGTGGTTAACCTTGTAGTGATCAACTGAGTAGTTTATACAGTTCTAGTGCATTCTCTAGGATCAAGAATCTAACGGTTTAGTGTACCCTTAGTCTGCAAAAGTTGAGCGCGCCTCGTACTCGGTCGAGTATTTTGTTCGGCGCTGACATGCGTTAGAAATGTTTGCTCGTCGCATTCTTGCCAACCTGTGCACAATAACAATTAGAAAGTTCTTTTTGACCAAGTTTTAGGCTGTAGTTTAGAGACGTTATTGAATTATTAACTTGTAGATGGCCTCTTATTATCTTGTTTCGGATACTTGACTCGGGCTTTAATGGAAGTCTGCGTTTGCAGAAAACAATGCAAGTTTTTTTTTTTGTCTAAAGACGAAAAGATACGAAGTATTTCAAAAATTTTATTGTTTTTGAGTTTCTAATTTTTATGGATGAACCGTAGTTTAGTAAAATGAAAGAAACTTGCTCTAGATGAAATGTTTTGCTTTTAATATGTTTGATTTATCTGACCTTACGCCACCGGACTAGGTCAGTTTTCTAAGAAATAACAATTGGCATTTCTGTATAGCTGAAGCCTTATGATGCGTTACTATTATACGAGAAGTATCTGTGTGGGTGGGTGTACTGGCCACTTTTTGACTGTATAGCTCTGTAAGATAACAAGTCTTTCACCACCCCGTCTCTGTCCTAGCCAAGCTTCTCTGCCTATGCTAAGGTTATTGCGCTGAGCTACCCGAGTGCATGCTAAGTCGTTTTGCCAGACTGCTACTCGTACCTCAGCGCCTATTGATGCGAAGCAGTTGGCTGGTGTTCGAGAGTCTTGGCTGCTCTTCAAAGAGTGCATTTTATCGTCAGTATTAAGTTGGATGCGTAGTGGTATTTGAGGCGTTTAATAATATTTTCTCATGAGAGAGCAAAGTCGGTTTCAGCTCTGGCAGCAATAGCTTTTATATCTATTTCACGATAGTAGATAATTGGTGTAGTGTTTAACCGTTCATTTATCCAGTCTTTCTTTCAACAGGCTTATCTGTCTGATATTACAAGTGTATATCTTATCAGTATTAGCATATTTATTTATAGCTGCCCTAACCACCAGTGCTCCGTACGAGTCACGCTAATATAATATTGGATTGTCGAGTGCATCTGTCGCTTATTTTGTACAGGAAATGTTAGTTTGTACTCGAGTCTCTTTATTTTCTGACACGCGCAGACTGTCGATGTTGCTCTTGAGTGTATAATTTAGGAGTTTTAAAAATGCTGATTTATTTCAATGCAGTGGGCTGAGGTCATGGCTGTCTCGTAATGATTCACGGTGTGGTCATGTTTTGCCAAACTGCTCGGAAAATACGTTCTTTATTTCTATCGGCGTAGTTGCATGTTCTTTAGAAAGCTACGTCGTGTCCCTTGAGAAAGCGATGTCTGAATTTTGTCGTTACTCAACGAGGTCTTAGCAGCGCACAAATACTGAAAAGCAAAATGCGTCAGACGAGCATATGGTGTTCATGTCATGTCCCAATTGTCCGTCAACTTGTAAATGTTTGAGTTAATTCTTCTTTTTCTGTTGCGGTTGTTAGCGTTTTGTAAATTTACAAAAAAAGCATTTAAATGAATCGCGCAAATAACTTCATTTGCTCTTTACTGCAACGATGTCATTTCCGCAAATGACGCTCACTTCGTTTCTTTGATGAACGCTCGGTTGTGCTATTGTGAGAAAAATGCCTTCAATTACGGTGATTTAGATTATTTTTAATTGCGTAGTTTCAGTTCCTTGGTAACATCCCTTCTGCGAAGCGAGTGGCGCTAAGCAGAATTCCTCACCAACTTTTAAATCCTGAATATTTTTTTATGTAGTTACAGACACAGGTAAGATTCTAAAATTCTCCCAGAGGAGATGCGCTCTGAGAGAGCTCGTTAATTTTATTTCAGGGGGGCACAACTGCTGTATTTATGGGAATAAGCGCTCCTGGAGAAAAATGTGAGGTCCCGAGCTGAGAGTTAGGTAGACCTTCTTTTTGTTAAAATAAAATGCGTTTTGTTTTATTAAGGACCAACTTTTTTCGGTTCAATGCTGTCCTGTTTTTCAGAACCTCTGACTTCAATTTTTTTTCTTGTTTCTCAACCTTCCTTCTCGACTTACTGTTTCTATACACATGGATCCTGTGCCAAGACAAACTTTGTGCAAACATTGAGCGTTCCCTTAACTCTATACTAAACGGTGCCTTCATCCTTCATTTCTTTGAACATCTTGGTTGTGTTTAGGGAGGCTGAAACTGACTTATAATTAATCAATCAATCAAGCTTGTCGGTGTATGGTGTAAAGTTTTGCCTCACGTCCAGCGGCTCCTGTGCGACTCAAATATAGGTCAAGAATTTCCAAGCTTTTAATGCATCTTCCTCTTTTTGAGATAACCGACGGATCGTTCTGGCGACTGAAAGTGCAAGAACGTTTGTTTCAATTTGTTATCTTGTTTTGCGAGGTTCCCACGTGGTGCATCTTGGTCTTTCAGTATCATAATGTCATGAAATCAACTTTGTTCACTCTGTATATTTTGATGGCGCTGTCTGAAGATTAATGACTGGGAAGGAATATGTTACTTTCTGGACGCTTCGGAGTGTTGAAACGTTTCAATTTCCTTATTGACTGGCGGGCGTTTATTTTTTCGTTCTAGATTAGGTCTATTCTATCTCTGTGGTTGTGAATTTATCTATTTTCTTAAGTGTATTAATGAGAGTTTAGCTATAGTTTAGAGCTCGGACGTTCATTTGTTCCTCAAACAAAAATATACCAACCTCACTCTTGAAGTGTTGGGATGAAGGAATGTCTCTCTGATATGATAATTTTCACTGTTCCAAATGTATCTGGTGAGCCCGTTCTGTTTTGAAATGCTTGTTTGTGCAATAAAATTGTCATCTAAAAGTGGACAATGAAGTTTGTCTAGATGTCTCCAAGAATATTTTGAAATGGATGCCAAAAATATTTTTTTGGCATATTTTGTGTTGGTAGATTTTACTGCTTGCGCGTCTATCACGTTTGGGAGCCTATTTGTTTTATTTTTCTGTTCTTTTGGCGTAGGAACGTAAAATACCTCAACCTAGATTTATAGCAAAGCGTTGCGTCCGCCTAAATAATTTTTTGAGGCTTAAAGATGCACGCAATGGACGTTGAGCTTCCTTTCTTGCGGTGTGAAGGCGATCATTGGCTTACGTAGTTCAACAAGAAAAAATCTTAAGATACGTCTTTCTCTCCTCGGAATGCTCTTGCAGGAGAACAAGTTGTGGTATTCTCATTACTGAATAGTATTAGACTTCAACATGTTCAGTGGCGAGTCGAGTGTTATAATATTGTGGTTGGAGAGTGTAGATTAGCATTCATTTGTTAACATGCATTCGGTGCTGCACGAGAATACGCATCATTATTTTGAGACTCCGTCTTTCTGGTTAAT
Source organism: Platorchestia sp. MABIK (assembly GCA_014220935.1). NCBI lineage: Eukaryota > Metazoa > Arthropoda > Malacostraca > Amphipoda > Talitridae > Platorchestia > Platorchestia sp. MABIK. The sequence continues at coordinate 84,417 of JACJUY010002188.1, forward strand.
TAATCCATTCTTGGACTGGACGTTACATCATACTTTGAATATTCCCTTCGATATTTCTCCAACGTCTCCTGTACTTATCTTTGTTAAGAGTTCCGTTAGATATTCCGGAGAAAATAATTATGTTATGTAGTGTTATAACTGTTGTACTATATGCAGATATTCCTGTTAACATTATGGATCAAATATTATCTAAGGTGACTTCGAAGTTTTCTAGTCTAAGGAGGGAAATGTACCTCAAATGTTCTAGGTTGTACGTATTGTCTATTTCTGTTGTAAAATGAAAATAATCTAATAGTTATTTTGTATATTGAAACTTTTCTGAAAATTTTAAGGGATAATATTGGAATAAATATTCTTGGCCAGCTGTCATTGCTGAGTATACTGACAGACGAGATGTCCACGCAGTCAATGTCCCGCCAGGTTTTGTTTTTTCAGTTAAACTGGGTAGCATCTTCGCCCATTACATTCCTGTTTTTATTTTGCATCAGTTCGAAGCTCTGCTTATTAGGATTGAATATTTGCTCTATTTCAAGTTTTAAACTACTCAAACGAAAGAATTCAGTCTTACGGTATTTTCTTAAAGCTGTTGAGATATGTATCGCAGTATGAAAAATTTTCCGAAGGGAACGTTAGTATGAACATCAGCACGGAACAAGCTCTCGATTGCTTACTTGCCCTCATGTACCGCAGTGAATCAAATACTTTTGTGTTAACGTTTACTGTGGACCACTCGAACGTCACCGTCTCATTTGTTTCGAATGCCGCCTATTTTATCGATTTTTTGTGCGGCCATGGAAAAGTGTTCTATCGCTGGCCTTGCCATTTTTTTTTTAGACAAGTTTAAAAAAAGCACCCGTGTTATTGTGCTTTTTGGAACTTTCTGTAATTTTTTCTTAGGACTTGAAATATTTTCACTAGCCAGTCAAACATGTTGAAGGTGAAACAAGGTTGATGCGTACTATTCAGCTGTTATTTGCCGCGACCAGAGGCAAGATGTCATATTCGCTGGTCTACAATTATTGTGTTCAAGTGTAGTTGTGTCGCCCTACACTTCATTTCTAATTGAATGAGTAAGTTTTCATGGAAAATTAAGATGGCGCTCACGACTTTGTTTATAGCAAAAATATCGAGTGAAAGGAAATAAAATCCAAGATGAAATAGTAGTTTTACTATACAGTATGACATACGAGTATTAAGTACTTATTATAGAAAACTTCTAGTGACTCGGATACATTTTTAAACTCGAAAATATATCAATTAGTGCAGCTTGTTAATTGTACAAATACATTCTCATTCTAAGAAATTCAACAATATATTTTGTGAACCCATTTTTCAACATACAAATAATATGATACAGAAAATAAGCAGTTCACCAGCCACAACAAACGCATAGAAGCTTAAAATCTTCCCAAATTATTATTATTAAAAACTGGGTCCCCCTCAAACGAATTGTGAGTCAACTTTTTTCAATGCTATAAATAGTTCCATGACCCAAGTGATAACAGCACGCCACTGCAGAACGTTTCAATTGGTATTTATAAAACAATTTTCATTAGAACACAAATCGCAATTTTTGTAGCGCATGACCTAAAATAGACCAGTACCATAAATAGTAAATCCTGTCATCTTATCTACTGAACAAATCCTATAAGACAGACAATTTTGACGCAAGTTACAGTGATGAATCGTCAAAGGGATAATAATGATAGTCTAAGTGAGACTTGTCTATCTAAAACAACACACAAGATTAGAGCCAAACACAACCCAACAACACGGCGTTCAGGGGCGGCAATGACACCTGCCAGTCCTGGTAGAACTCTAGAGAGAACAAATATAACAATTACCATGAATGGAGCACCAAAAATGGCCTCTTAACATGTTAACTGCCATCGGTGGTACATGGAGGCAATTTTCTTCATACTGCTAACCGACCAGTTATCACAAACTCAATTTTTATACACACTCAATCAAAGCCAAGTAAAGGCATGATCCAGTTGATGCTTTCTCTTTTCAGAATTGCTTGCCACAATTGACTTTAAATTTGAGTTGAAAACTGAACTTTAGTTTAATCCATGGCAATTACCATGTTAATTCATAAAATGAATCTGTATTACAGCAATAAATTCCTGTTCTAAGATTTGTAGGCTTATAAACTAAACTACAACACACCAAAGTTCCACAGATATAATGCCTGCAATGTGTCATGCGAGTCATTCAGAAATAGAAATAATGTGACACATGGGAGAAAATGAAGTTACAAATAGTGATCACACAGATTTTCACTATTTGTTTTTTAGCTT